>OY720463.1:2103666-2413297 GCA_963082715.1 Harpalus rubripes | reverse complement strand
AGCCCCCCAGAGGTTTGGTAATTTTTATATGAATGCAATGTTAAATAATTACCTCGGATATAAGATTTCAGATTTTTATCTCCGTTACTTTAGGAAATATTCAAGAAAAACCGAATTTTTTTCAAGTAAAGTACCCCTTCTGAGCCCCCCAGAGGTTTGGTAATTTTTATATGAATGCAATGTTAAATAATTACCTCGGATATAAGATTTCAGATTTTTATCTCCGTTAGTTTAGGAAATATTCAAGAAAAACCGAATTTTTTTCAAGTAAAGTACCCCTTCTGAGCCCCCCAGAGGTTTGGTAATTTTTATATGAATGCAATATTAAATAATTACCTCGGATACAAGATTTCAGATTTTTATCTCCGTTAGTTTAGGAAATATTCAAGAAAAACCGAATTTTTTTCAAGTAAAGTACCCGTTCTGAGCCCCCAGAGGTTTGGTAATTTTTATATGAATGCAATGTTAAATAATTACCTCGGATATAAGATTTCAGATTTTTATCTCCGTTACTTTAGGAAATATTCAAGAAAAACCGAATTTTTTTCAAGTAAAGTACCCCTTCTGAGCCCCCCAGAGGTTTGGTAATTTTTATATGAATGCAATGTTAAATAATTACCTCGGATATAAGATTTCAGATTTTTATCTCCGTTACTTTAGGAAATATTCAAGAAAAACCGAATTTTTTTCAAGTAAAGTACCCCTTCTGAGCCCCCCAGAGGTTTGGTAATTTTTATATGAATGCAATGTTAAATAATTACCTCGGATATAAGATTTCAGATTTTTATCTCCGTTAGTTTAGGAAATATTCAAGAAAAACCGAATTTTTTTCAAGTAAAGTACCCCTTCTGAGCCCCCCAGAGGTTTGGTAATTTTTATATGAATGCAATGTTAAATAATTACCTCGGATATAAGATTTCAGATTTTTATCTCCGTTAGTTTAGGAAATATTCAAGAAAAACCGAATTTTTTTCAAGTAAAGTACCCCTTCTGAGCCCCCCAGAGGTTTGGTAATTTTTATATGAATGCAATGTTAAATAATTACCTCGGATATAAGATTTCAGATTTTTATCTCCGTTAGTTTAGGAAATATTCAAGAAAAACCAAATTTTTTCAAGTAAAGTACCCCTTCTGAGCCCCCCAGAGGTTTGGTAATTTTTATATGAATGCAATGTTAAATAATTACCTCGGATATAAGATTTCAGATTTTTATCTCCGTTACTTTAGGAAATATTCAAGAAAAACCGAATTTTTTTCAAGTAAAGTACCCCTTCTGAGCCCCCCAGAGGTTTGGTAATTTTTATATGAATGCAATGTTAAATAATTACCTCGGATATAAGATTTCAGATTTTTATCTCCGTTAGTTTAGGAAATATTCAAGAAAAACCAAATTTTTTTCAAGTAAAGTACCCCTTCTGAGCCCCCCAGAGGTTTGGTAATTTTTATATGAATGCAATGTTAAATAATTACCTCGGATATAAGATTTCAGATTTTTATCTCCGTTACTTTAGGAAATATTCAAGAAAAACCGAATTTTTTTCAAGTAAAGTACCCCTTCTGAGCCCCCCAGAGGTTTGGTAATTTTTATATGAATGCAATGTTAAATAATTACCTCGGATATAAGATTTCAGATTTTTATCTCCGTTAGTTTAGGAAATATTCAAGAAAAACCGAATTTTTTTCAAGTAAAGTACCCCTTCTGAGCCCCCCAGAGGTTTGGTAATTTTTATATGAATGCAATGTTAAATAATTACCTCGGATATAAGATTTCAGATTTTTATCTCCGTTACTTTAGGAAATATTCAAGAAAAACCGAATTTTTTTCAAGTAAAGTACCCCTTCTGAGCCCCCCAGAGGTTTGGTAATTTTTATATGAATGCAATGTTAAATAATTACCTCGGATATAAGATTTCAGATTTTTATCTCCGTTAGTTTAGGAAATATTCAAGAAAAACCGAATTTTTTTCAAGTAAAGTACCCCTTCTGAGCCCCCCAGAGGTTTGGTAATTTTTATATGAATGCAATGTTAAATAATTACCTCGGATATAAGATTTCAGATTTTTATCTCCGTTACTTTAGGAAATATTCAAGAAAAACCGAATTTTTTTCAAGTAAAGTACCCCTTCTGAGCCCCCAGAGGTTTGGTAATTTTTATATGAATGCAATGTTAAATAATTACCTCGGATATAAGATTTCAGATTTTTATCTCCGTTAGTTTAGGAAATATTCAAGAAAAACCGAATTTTTTTCAAGTAAAGTACCCCTTCTGAGCCCCCCAGAGGTTTGGTAATTTTTATATGAATGCAATGTTAAATAATTACCTCGGATATAAGATTTCAGATTTTTATCTCCGTTAGTTTAGGAAATATTCAAGAAAACCGAATTTTTTTCAAGTAAAGTACCCCTTCTGAGCCCCCCAGAGGTTTGGTAATTTTTATATGAATGCAATGTTAAATAATTACCTCGGATATAAGATTTCAGATTTTTATCTCCGTTAGTTTAGGAAATATTCAAGAAAAACCGAATTTTTTTCAAGTAAAGTACCCCTTCTGAGCCCCCCAGAGGTTTGGTAATTTTTATATGAATGCAATGTTAAATAATTACCTCGGATATAAGATTTCAGATTTTTATCTCCGTTAGTTTAGGAAATATTCAAGAAAAACCGAATTTTTTTCAAGTAAAGTACCCCTTCTGAGCCCCCCAGAGGTTTGGTAATTTTTATATGAATGCAATGTTAAATAATTACCTCGGATATAAGATTTCAGATTTTTATCTCCGTTAGTTTAGGAAATATTCAAGAAAAACCGAATTTTTTTCAAGTAAAGTACCCCTTCTGAGCCCCCCAGAGGTTTGGTAATTTTTATATGAATGCAATGTTAAATAATTACCTCGGATATAAGATTTCAGATTTTTATCTCCGTTACTTTAGGAAATATTCAAGAAAAACCGAATTTTTTTCAAGTAAAGTACCCCTTCTGAGCCCCCCAGAGGTTTGGTAATTTTTATATGAATGCAATGTTAAATAATTACCTCGGATATAAGATTTCAGATTTTTATCTCCGTTAGTTTAGGAAATATTCAAGAAAAACCGAATTTTTTTCAAGTAAAGTACCCCTTCTGAGCCCCCCAGAGGTTTGGTAATTTTTATATGAATGCAATGTTAAATAATTACCTCGGATATAAGATTTCAGATTTTTATCTCCGTTAGTTTAGGAAATATTCAAGAAAAACCGAATTTTTTTCAAGTAAAGTACCCCTTCTGAGCCCCCCAGAGGTTTGGTAATTTTTATATGAATGCAATGTTAAATAATTACCTCGGATATAAGATTTCAGATTTTTATCTCCGTTAGTTTAGGAAATATTCAAGAAAAACCGAATTTTTTTCAAGTAAAGTACCCCTTCTGAGCCCCCCAGAGGTTTGGTAATTTTTATATGAATGCAATGTTAAATAATTACCTCGGATATAAGATTTCAGATTTTTATCTCCGTTAGTTTAGGAAATATTCAAGAAAAACCGAATTTTTTTCAAGTAAAGTACCCCTTCTGAGCCCCCCAGAGGTTTGGTAATTTTTATATGAATGCAATGTTAAATAATTACCTCGGATATAAGATTTCAGATTTTTATCTCCGTTAGTTTAGGAAATATTCAAGAAAAACCGAATTTTTTTCAAGTAAAGTACCCCTTCTGAGCCCCCCAGAGGTTTGGTAATTTTTATATGAATGCAATGTTAAATAATTACCTCGGATATAAGATTTCAGATTTTTATCTCCGTTAGTTTAGGAAATATTCAAGAAAAACCGAATTTTTTTCAAGTAAAGTACCCCTTCTGAGCCCCCAGAGGTTTGGTAATTTTTATATGAATGCAATGTTAAATAATTACCTCGGATATAAGATTTCAGATTTTTATCTCCGTTACTTTAGGAAATATTCAAGAAAAACCGAATTTTTTTCAAGTAAAGTACCCCTTCTGAGCCCCCCAGAGGTTTGGTAATTTTTATATGAATGCAATGTTAAATAATTACCTCGGATATAAGATTTCAGATTTTTATCTCCGTTAGTTTAGGAAATATTCAAGAAAAACCGAATTTTTTTCAAGTAAAGTACCCCTTCTGAGCCCCCCAGAGGTTTGGTAATTTTTATATGAATGCAATGTTAAATAATTACCTCGGATATAAGATTTCAGATTTTTATCTCCGTTAGTTTAGGAAATATTCAAGAAAAACCGAATTTTTTTCAAGTAAAGTACCCCTTCTGAGCCCCCCAGAGGTTTGGTAATTTTTATATGAATGCAATGTTAAATAATTACCTCGGATATAAGATTTCAGATTTTTATCTCCGTTAGTTTAGGAAATATTCAAGAAAAACCGAATTTTTTTCAAGTAAAGTACCCCTTCTGAGCCCCCCAGAGGTTTGGTAATTTTTATATGAATGCAATGTTAAATAATTACCTCGGATATAAGATTTCAGATTTTTATCTCCGTTACTTTAGGAAATATTCAAGAAAAACCGAATTTTTTTCAAGTAAAGTACCCCTTCTGAGCCCCCCAGAGGTTTGGTAATTTTTATATGAATGCAATGTTAAATAATTACCTCGGATATAAGATTTCAGATTTTTATCTCCGTTAGTTTAGGAAATATTCAAGAAAAACCGAATTTTTTTCAAGTAAAGTACCCCTTCTGAGCCCCCCAGAGGTTTGGTAATTTTTATATGAATGCAATGTTAAATAATTACCTCGGATATAAGATTTCAGATTTTTATCTCCGTTAGTTTAGGAAATATTCAAGAAAAACCGAATTTTTTTCAAGTAAAGTACCCCTTCTGAGCCCCCCAGAGGTTTGGTAATTTTTATATGAATGCAATGTTAAATAATTACCTCGGATATAAGATTTCAGATTTTTATCTCCGTTAGTTTAGGAAATATTCAAGAAAAACCGAATTTTTTTCAAGTAAAGTACCCCTTCTGAGCCCCCCAGAGGTTTGGTAATTTTTATATGAATGCAATGTTAAATAATTACCTCGGATATAAGATTTCAGATTTTTATCTCCGTTAGTTTAGGAAATATTCAAGAAAAACCGAATTTTTTTCAAGTAAAGTACCCCTTCTGAGCCCCCCAGAGGTTTGGTAATTTTTATATGAATGCAATGTTAAATAATTACCTCGGATATAAGATTTCAGATTTTTATCTCCGTTAGTTTAGGAAATATTCAAGAAAAACCGAATTTTTTTCAAGTAAAGTACCCCTTCTGAGCCCCCCAGAGGTTTGGTAATTTTTATATGAATGCAATGTTAAATAATTACCTCGGATATAAGATTTCAGATTTTTATCTCCGTTAGTTTAGGAAATATTCAAGAAAAACCGAATTTTTTTCAAGTAAAGTACCCCTTCTGAGCCCCCAGAGGTTTGGTAATTTTTATATGAATGCAATGTTAAATAATTACCTCGGATATAAGATTTCAGATTTTTATCTCCGTTACTTTAGGAAATATTCAAGAAAAACCGAATTTTTTTCAAGTAAAGTACCCCTTCTGAGCCCCCCAGAGGTTTGGTAATTTTTATATGAATGCAATGTTAAATAATTACCTCGGATATAAGATTTCAGATTTTTATCTCCGTTAGTTTAGGAAATATTCAAGAAAAACCGAATTTTTTTCAAGTAAAGTACCCCTTCTGAGCCCCCCAGAGGTTTGGTAATTTTTATATGAATGCAATGTTAAATAATTACCTCGGATATAAGATTTCAGATTTTTATCTCCGTTAGTTTAGGAAATATTCAAGAAAAACCGAATTTTTTTCAAGTAAAGTACCCCTTCTGAGCCCCCCAGAGGTTTGGTAATTTTTATATGAATGCAATGTTAAATAATTACCTCGGATATAAGATTTCAGATTTTTATCTCCGTTACTTTAGGAAATATTCAAGAAAAACCGAATTTTTTTCAAGTAAAGTACCCCTTCTGAGCCCCCCAGAGGTTTGGTAATTTTTATATGAATGCAATGTTAAATAATTACCTCGGATATAAGATTTCAGATTTTTATCTCCGTTAGTTTAGGAAATATTCAAGAAAAACCGAATTTTTTTCAAGTAAAGTACCCCTTCTGAGCCCCCCAGAGGTTTGGTAATTTTTATATGAATGCAATGTTAAATAATTACCTCGGATATAAGATTTCAGATTTTTATCTCCGTTAGTTTAGGAAATATTCAAGAAAAACCGAATTTTTTTCAAGTAAAGTACCCCTTCTGAGCCCCCCAGAGGTTTGGTAATTTTTATATGAATGCAATGTTAAATAATTACCTCGGATATAAGATTTCAGATTTTTATCTCCGTTAGTTTAGGAAATATTCAAGAAAAACCGAATTTTTTCAAGTAAAGTACCCCTTCTGAGCCCCCAGAGGTTTGGTAATTTTTATATGAATGCAATGTTAAATAATTACCTCGGATATAAGATTTCAGATTTTTATCTCCGTTAGTTTAGGAAATATTCAAGAAAAACCGAATTTTTTTCAAGTAAAGTACCCCTTCTGAGCCCCCCAGAGGTTTGGTAATTTTTATATGAATGCAATGTTAAATAATTACCTCGGATATAAGATTTCAGATTTTTATCTCCGTTAGTTTAGGAAATATTCAAGAAAAACCGAATTTTTTTCAAGTAAAGTACCCCTTCTGAGCCCCCCAGAGGTTTGGTAATTTTTATATGAATGCAATGTTAAATAATTACCTCGGATATAAGATTTCAGATTTTTATCTCCGTTAGTTTAGGAAATATTCAAGAAAAACCAAATTTTTTTCAAGTAAAGTACCCCTTCTGAGCCCCCCAGAGGTTTGGTAATTTTTATATGAATGCAATGTTAAATAATTACCTCGGATATAAGATTTCAGATTTTTATCTCCGTTAGTTTAGGAAATATTCAAGAAAAACCGAATTTTTTTCAAGTAAAGTACCCCTTCTGAGCCCCCAGAGGTTTGGTAATTTTTATATGAATGCAATGTTAAATAATTACCTCGGATATAAGATTTCAGATTTTTATCTCCGTTAGTTTAGGAAATATTCAAGAAAAACCGAATTTTTTTCAAGTAAAGTACCCCTTCTGAGCCCCCCAGAGGTTTGGTAATTTTTATATGAATGCAATGTTAAATAATTACCTCGGATATAAGATTTCAGATTTTTATCTCCGTTAGTTTAGGAAATATTCAAGAAAAACCGAATTTTTTTCAAGTAAAGTACCCCTTCTGAGCCCCCCAGAGGTTTGGTAATTTTTATATGAATGCAATATTAAATAATTACCTCGGATATAAGATTTCAGATTTTTATCTCCGTTAGTTTAGGAAATATTCAAGAAAAACCGAATTTTTTTCAAGTAAAGTACCCCTTCTGAGCCCCCCAGAGGTTTGGTAATTTTTATATGAATGCAATGTTAAATAATTACCTCGGATATAAGATTTCAGATTTTTATCTCCGTTAGTTTAGGAAATATTCAAGAAAAACCAAATTTTTTTCAAGTAAAGTACCCCTTCTGAGCCCCCCAGAGGTTTGGTAATTTTTATATGAATGCAATGTTAAATAATTACCTCGGATATAAGATTTCAGATTTTTATCTCCGTTAGTTTAGGAAATATTCAAGAAAAACCAAATTTTTTTCAAGTAAAGTACCCCTTCTGAGCCCCCCAGAGGTTTGGTAATTTTTATATGAATGCAATGTTAAATAATTACCTCGGATATAAGATTTCAGATTTTTATCTCCGTTAGTTTAGGAAATATTCAAGAAAAACCAAATTTTTTTCAAGTAAAGTACCCCTTCTGAGCCCCCCAGAGGTTTGGTAATTTTTATATGAATGCAATGTTAAATAATTACCTCGGATATAAGATTTCAGATTTTTATCTCCGTTAGTTTAGGAAATATTCAAGAAAAACCGAATTTTTTTCAAGTAAAGTACCCCTTCTGAGCCCCCCAGAGGTTTGGTAATTTTTATATGAATGCAATATTAAATAATTACCTCGGATATAAGATTTCAGATTTTTATCTCCGTTAGTTTAGGAAATATTCAAGAAAAACCGAATTTTTTTCAAGTAAAGTACCCCTTCTGAGCCCCCCAGAGGTTTGGTAATTTTTATATGAATGCAATATTAAATAATTACCTCGGATATAAGATTTCAGATTTTTATCTCCGTTAGTTTAGGAAATATTCAAGAAAAACCGAATTTTTTTCAAGTAAAGTACCCCTTCTGAGCCCCCCAGAGGTTTGGTAATTTTTATATGAATGCAATATTAAATAATTACCTCGGATATAAGATTTCAGATTTTTATCTCCGTTAGTTTAGGAAATATTCAAGAAAAACCGAATTTTTTTCAAGTAAAGTACCCCTTCTGAGCCCCCCAGAGGTTTGGTAATTTTTATATGAATGCAATGTTAAATAATTACCTCGGATATAAGATTTCAGATTTTTATCTCCGTTACTTTAGGAAATATTCAAGAAAAACCGAATTTTTTTCAAGTAAAGTACCCCTTCTGAGCCCCCCAGAGGTTTGGTAATTTTTATATGAATGCAATGTTAAATAATTACCTCGGATATAAGATTTCAGATTTTTATCTCCGTTAGTTTAGGAAATATTCAAGAAAAACCAAATTTTTTTCAAGTAAAGTACCCCTTCTGAGCCCCCCAGAGGTTTGGTAATTTTTATATGAATGCAATATTAAATAATTACCTCAGATACAAGATTTCAGATTTTTATCTCCGTTAGTTTAGGAAATATTCAAGAAAAACCGAATTTTTTTCAAGTAAAGTACCCCTTCTGAGCCCCCCAGAGGTTTGGTAATTTTTATATGAATGCAATGTTAAATAATTACCTCGGATATAAGATTTCAGATTTTTATCTCCGTTAGTTTAGGAAATATTCAAGAAAAACCGAATTTTTTTCAAGTAAAGTACCCGTTCTGAGCCCCCCAGAGGTTTGGTAATTTTTATATGAATGCAATGTTAAATAATTACCTCGGATATAAGATTTCAGATTTTTATCTCCGTTAGTTTAGGAAATATTCAAGAAAAACTGAATTTTTTTCAAGTAAAGTACCCCTTCTGAGCCCCCCAGAGGTTTGGTAATTTTTATATGAATGCAATGTTAAATAATTACCTCGGATATAAGATTTCAGATTTTTATCTCCGTTAGTTTAGGAAATATTCAAGAAAAACTGATTTTTTTTCAAGTAAAGTACCCCTTCTGAGCCCCCCAGAGGTTTGGTAATTTTTATATGAATGCAATGTTGAATAATTACCTCGGATATAAGATTTCAGATTTTTATCTCCGTTAGTTTAGGAAATATTCAAGAAAAACTGAATTTTTTTCAAGTAAAGTACCCCTTCTGAGCCCCCCAGAGGTTTGGTAATTTTTATATGAATGCAATGTTAAATAATTACCTCGGATATAAGATTTCAGATTTTTATCTCCGTTAGTTTAGGAAATATTCAAGAAAAACTGAATTTTTTTCAAGTAAAGTACCCGTTCTGAGCCCCCCAGAGGTTTGGTAATTTTTATATGAATGCAATGTTGAATAATTACCTCGGATATAAGATTTCAGATTTTTATCTCCGTTAGTTTAGGAAATATTCAAGAAAAACTGAATTTTTTTCAAGTAAAGTACCCCTTCTGAGCCCCCCAGAGGTTTGGTAATTTTTATATGAATGCAATGTTAAATAATTACCTCGGATATAAGATTTCAGATTTTTATCTCCGTTAGTTCAGGAAATATTCAAGAAAAACCGAATTTTTTTCAAGTAAAGTACCCCTTCTGAGCCCCCCAGAGGTTTGGTAATTTTTATATGAATGCAATGTTAAATAATTACCTCGGATATAAGATTTCAGATTTTTATCTCCGTTAGTTTAGGAAATATTCAAGAAAAACTGAATTTTTTTCAAGTAAAGTACCCGTTCTGAGCCCCCCAGAGGTTTGGTAATTTTTATATGAATGCAATGTTGAATAATTACCTCGGATATAAGATTTCAGATTTTTATCTCCGTTAGTTTAGGAAATATTCAAGAAAAACTGAATTTTTTTCAAGTAAAGTACCCCTTCTGAGCCCCCCAGAGGTTTGGTAATTTTTATATGAATGCAATGTTAAATAATTACCTCGGATATAAGATTTCAGATTTTTATCTCCGTTACTTTAGGAAATATTCAAGAAAAACCGAATTTTTTTCAAGTAAAGTACCCCTTCTGAGCCCCCCAGAGGTTTGGTAATTTTTATATGAATGCAATGTTAAATAATTACCTCGGATATAAGATTTCAGATTTTTATCTCCGTTAGTTTAGGAAATATTCAAGAAAAACTGAATTTTTTTCAAGTAAAGTACCCCTTCTGAGCCCCCCAGAGGTTTGGTAATTTTTATATGAATGCAATGTTAAATAATTACCTCGGATATAAGATTTCAGATTTTTATCTCCGTTAGTTTAGGAAATATTCAAGAAAAACTGAATTTTTTTCAAGTAAAGTACCCCTTCTGAGCCCCTCAGACGTTCGATAATTTTTACATGAATGCAATGTTAAATAATTACCTCGGATATAAGATTTCAAATTTTTATCTGTGTCAGTTTAGGAGATATTTAAAAAAAGTCGATTTGCAAAAACGGTGCCCATCATTATGATTGTCAAGTATGTAGGCCATAATTATTACCATAATGTTCCCCACTTCAATAACGGCGAGTGCATATTGATTTTCTGACAGAGAAAGATATATTGTAAGACAGAGACAACACGACATAGAATAACAAAGACTAGGAGTGAACACTCACTCGAAAATATTTGTTCATTTAAGACAGAGAGAAGAATATATAACTATTTCATTCTAATGAACTCTTCTTACTACTGTAATTTTTATTGGGGAATATGGTGTTCATTCCTGTATGTATTACTCTATGGTCACCGAGATATACACGCGTTTGGACTGAACACCATGTTTCCCAATAAAAATTACAGTAATAAGAAGAGTTCATTAGAATGAAATAGTTATATATTCTCCTCTCCGTCTTAAATAAACAAATATTTGCGTGAGTGTGCACTCCAGTGTTTGTTATTCTATGTCGTGTTGTCTCTGTCTTACAATATATTTTTCTCTGTCACACACAAATCAATATGCACTCGCCGTTATTGAAGTGGGGAGCATTAAGGTAATAATTATTTTTTTAAAATATTTCTTTAACTAACACAGATAAAAATTTGAAATTCTACATCTAACTCAATTATTTAATAATGCATTCCTATAAAAATTACCAAAATTCTGGGGTGACCGGAAGGGGTAGTTTACTTGAAAAAAAATTAACTTTTTAAAAATATTTCCTAAACTAACAGAATTAAAAATTTGAAACTTTATAACTGAGTTAATTATTTATCATTGCATTCATATAAAAATTACCAAAATTCTGAGGTGACCGGAAGAGGTAGTTTACTTGAAAAAAAATTGACTTTTTTTAAATATTTTCTAAACTAACAGAATTAAAAATTTGAAATTTCATATCTAAGTTAATTATTTAACATTGCATTCATATAAAAATTACCAAAATTCTGGGGTGAACGGAAGGGGTAGTTTACTTGAAAAAAAATTGACTTTTTAAAAATATTTCCTAAACTAACAGAATTAAAAATTTGAAACTTTATATCTGAATTAATTATTTAACATTGCATTCATATAAAAATTATCAAAATTCTGGGGTGACCGGAAGGGGTAGTTTACTTGAAAAAAAATTGACTTTTTTAAAATATTTCCTAAACTAACAGAATTAAAAATTTGAAACTTTATATCTGAATTAATTATTTATCATTGCATTCATATAAAAATTACCAAAATTCTGGGGTGACCGGAAGGGGTAGTTTACTTGAAAAAAAATTGACTTTTTAAAAATATTTCCTAAACTAACAGAATTAAAAATTTGAAATTGCATATCTAAGTTAACTATTTAACAATACATTCATATAAAAATTATCAAAATTCTGGGGTGAAAGGAAGGGGTAGTTTACTTGAAAGAAAATTGACTTTTTTAAAATATTTCCTAAACTAACAGAATTAAAAATATGAAACTTTATATCTGAATTAATTATTTAACATTGCATTCATATAAAAATTACCAAAATTCTGGGGTGACCGGAAGGGGTAGTTTACTTGAAAAAAAATTGACTTTTTAAAAATATTTCCTAAACTAACAGAATTAAAAATTTGAAATTGCATATCTAAGTTAACTATTTAACAATACATTCATATAAAAATTATCAAAATTCTGGGGTGAAAGGAAGGGGTAGTTTACTTGAAAGAAAATTGACTTTTTTAAAATATTTCCTAAACTAACAGAATTAAAAATTTGAAACTTTATATCTGAATTAATTATTTAACATTGCATTCATATAAAAATTACCAAAATTCTGGGGTGACCGGAAGGGGTAGTCTACTTGAAAAAAAATTGACTTTTTTTTATATATTTCCTAAACTAACAGAATTAAAAATTTGATATTTCATATCTAAGTTAATTATTTAACATTGCATTCATATAAAATTTACCAAAATTCTGGGGTGACCGGAAGGGGTAGTCTACTTGAAAAAAATTTGACTTTTTTTATATATTTCCTAAACTAACAGAATTAAAAATTTGAAATTTCATATCTAAGTTAACTATTTAACAATACATTCATATAAAAATTATCAAAATTCTGGGGTGAACGGAAGGGGTAGTTTACTTGAAAAAAAATTGACTTTTTTAAAATATTTCCTAAACTAACAGAATTAAAAATATGAAACTTTATATCTGAATTAATTATTTAACATTGCATTCATATAAAAATTACCAAAATTCTGGGGTGACCGGAAGGGGTAGTTTACTTCAAAAAAAATTGACTTTTTTTAAATATTTCCTAAACTAACAGAATTAAAAATTTGAAATTTCATATCTAAGTTAACTATTTAACAATACATTCATATAAAAATTATCAAAATTCTGGGGTGAACGGAAGGGGTACTTTACTTGGAAAAAATTGACTTTTTAAACATATTTCCTAAACTAACAGAATTAAAAATTTGAAACTTTATATCTGAATTAGTTATTTAACATTGCATTCATATAAAAATTACCAAAATTCTGGGGTGACCGGAAGGGGTAGTCTACTTGAAAAAAAATTGACTTTTTTTATATATTTCCTAAACTAACAGAATTAAAAATTTGAAATTTCATATCTAAGTTAATTATTTAACATTGCATTCATATAAAAATTACCAAAATTCTGGGGTGGAGGGAAGGGGTACTTTACTTGAAAAGAAAATCGATATATTTCAATATTTCCTGAACTGACAGAGATAAAAATTTCAAACGTTATGTCTAAGTTAATTATCTAAAAATGCATTAATTAAAAAATCAACGAAAGTCTGGGGTACACGGAGGGGATACTTTATTTGAAGAGGAATCCATGACGTCGACTCTTACGTTTTTCAAGGTATGTAAGATATTATAGATTCTTAAAAAAGATCTTATTTACCGTGAAAAAGATGTTAATGTATATAAAACTGTCGGTTTTGCAAGAATAAACGCTGTACGACTGAGATTTCGAGTATTTATTAACTCTTTAGAATTTCGAGTTATTGGAGGTTATAAACTGTATAAAAAACAACTTTTCTTACCTTAACAGCTTCAAGTTGCAATGTCTGCCCCGCTGTCCATCTGCTCGGCGACTCCTCACGGTTGTAGGGCCCCATTTTTACACGCTGTCTTCGGGAAATCGTTCAAGAAGTTTCCCAAGTTCAACAGCTCCAGATTCACGTCAAGCGATGTCTGTTTGTCCGCCCGTCTGCACAGCAGCTTCGTACAACTGTCCACAACAATAAACAACACTTGTAGCAAACGAAATCACAAATATATTAACGTATTGTTCACAAAACACTGTCATTTTAATGTCACTACATCTGCTATTGCACCGTCAACGAATAAAAGTACAGAACATTTTTATTATTTAATACACATTCCCCGTACCTTTATTTACATATTTCTTAAGTTTCATAGCTCTAATCATTGTTGTACGTTTATAATTTATCATTTTCATTGATTGTTGACGTTTTGTTTTGTTATGGAAACAGGTCGCCATATTGTCAATGTTGCCACCAGTTGAGCACAAAAAGTATGAACTCTGACCAAAGCCAAAATATTAATTAAAGCTAAATAAAATCATTTGCATATATTTTACGCATCTATAGGCCATAAGTATTACAATAAATATAAAATAATTATATTATACAGTATAATTTATGCATATATTATTTTAAAGAGCGGTGCGTAAGTCTAATATGAACAATGCCAAAATATGAATTAAAGCTAAATAAAATCATATGCATATATTTTATGCATTTATAGGCCAGAAGTATTGCAATAAATATAAAATAGTTGAAATATAAAATATCAAATAAAATGTCGGTAAAACAGAACATAGTAGTTCAAGCATTTTGGCGCTGTTCATAGTTCAGAAGTTTTGCATGCAACTATTGGCAACATTGACAATATGGCGGACTCATGACAGCGCGAAATAATTGAATAATAATTGTTTTTATTATTGATTATTGCTAAAAATATTGTATTATTGTTAATATATATTAAGAATGTTAATAAAATGTTTTTTACTATAAAAATAATTGTATAATAACGAAATATTTTTAAACAATTGTCAAAATCGTAGGGAAAGTTCTTCGATTTTCATCAGTTATCAAACGTCAAACGTGGCTTAGCTGTTGCTGTTTACAGTAAAAATTTCGCCATTTTATTATTGGGGTGGTTTATTTCAAAATAATACGTTATGATACCAATTTAATGAAAGTGCAATCTATTATATATGTATTTCATTTTGTTAATATAATATTAAAAACTTATGTGTTTTAGTTATTGTCTTAAAGACAGATGTTTTGATATTTTAGTGATTTCTATCGACTTTAAATTTAATAATGGCTTTAAAAATAGTTAAAGGGAACATAGAAAGAATGTTCGATAAGAATTTAACCGATTTGGTTCGGGGAATTCGTAATAATAAAGAAAATGAAGTAAGATATGATTACACAAATCGAAACATTTGTAAATTGATACTTTTTAGGCAAAATATATTTCTCAATGTATGGAAGACATAAAGTTAGAATTGCGACAAGATAATATTTCAGTGAAAAGTAATGCAATTGCCAAACTAACATATGTGAGTACTGTTTTGACTTTCTAAATACCATTTTCTTTTATCGTCAGACCTGCTACGAAAATATTTCGATTTCGGTTAAAGATAGAGTATTAATTCTTGCAAAAAACAAACTTTAGAGGGTTGAATTGTATATTTCAGGTGTAAAAGTGGTTAAAAACTCCTGAAACCTGGGTTCAAATATTGTACATTTTTGTCTAAAAATGTGAGGTTAAAAATCGTTCAATATCTCGATTTTGGTTAAAGATAGAGTGTCCATTCTTGCAAAAATGAACTCTGGAGGGTCGATTTGATATATTAATATTATAAAAGTGTCAAAAAGGCCTTAGGGATTCCTGAAAATAATGTCGAAATTGTAGAAACAATTGAGAAAAACTTGCTCCAAAAACATGCATTCTGTTTTGCTTGGAACTCCTAAATGGTTTAAGTTATCATCAAATTAATACGAAATTCGTGTTCTACGGGGTTTGAAATATAAACTAACTCATTTCCAAATCTTTAAACCCTCAAAATCGGGTTCAAAAGTTGTACATTTTTGGCTAAAAATTGTACATTTTTGACTAAAAATGATCTTGGTTAAAGATAGAGAAGTTATTTTTACAAAAATGAACTTTAGAGGGTTGATTTGTATATTTCAGGTATAAAAGTGGTTACATTTCCGGTTAAAAACGTCTCAAACCCGGGTTCAAAACTTGTACATTTTTGGCTAAAAATGTGAGGTTAAAAATCGGTCAATATCTCGATTTTGGTTAAAGATAGAGTGTTTATTTTTACAAAAATGAACTTTAGAGGGTTGATTTGTATATTTAAGATATATAAGTGGTTAAATTTCCAGTCAAAAACTTCTCAAACCCGGGTTCAAAACTTGTACATTTTTGGCTAAAAATGTGAGGTTAAAAACCGGCCAATATCTCGATTTTGGTTAAAGATAACGTATTTATTTTTGCAAAAATGAACTTTAGAGGGTTGATTTGTATATTTAAGATATATAAGTGGTTAAATTTCCAGTCAAAAATCCCTCAAACCCGGGTTCAAAAATTGTACATTATCGCCCTAAATTTGTTGAATTTTAATGCGCGACTGATGCGTCGATTGCGCACTAAAATTCGACAGATATCCGGTGAATTCAAATTTCAACAAAAAATTATAAAAATTGATATACGTATGTAAGAAAGTACGTAGAATTGAATGGTGACGTCTAAAATTTTCTCTACCCAGTTCTGGGTGGAAAAATTGTACATTTTGCTAAAAATGTGAGGTTAAAAATCGATCAATATCACGATTTCTGCTAAAGATAGTGTTTATTTTTGCAAAAATGAACTTTGGGGGGTCGATTTGATATATTTATATAATAAAAGTGTCAAAAAGGCCTTGCGTAAAATACTGTCTAAAATATATTCCTGATTTTCAGCTCCAAATGCTGGGTTACGACATTTCTTGGGCCGGATTTAACATCATAGAAGTGATGTCATCAAACAAATTCACTTATAAAAGAATCGGTTATCTTTCCGCATCTCAATCATTTCATTGCGACTCAGAATTATTAATGTTAACAACGAATATGATTCGAAAAGAACTCAACTCTCAAAATCAATATGAATGCGGATTAGCTTTAACTTCTTTAAGTTGTTATATCAGTGCCGACTTAGCGAGAGATTTAGCGAACGACATTTTAACTTTATTAAGCTCTACTAAGCCGTATATTAGGAAGAAAGCTGTGCTTATGATGTATAAAGTGTTTTTAAAGTTCCCGGAAGCTTTGCGGCCAGCTTTTCCGCGGTTGAAGGAAAAGTTGGAGGACCCAGATCCGGGTGTGCAAAGCGCCGCAGTCAACGTAGTTTGTGAATTAGCGAGAAAGAATCCGAAGAATTATTTGTCTCTAGCTCCGGTGTTTTTCAAATTGATGACAACGTCGACGAATAATTGGATGCTAATTAAAATAATTAAACTTGTAAGTATTTGCGAAGGATTTACAGTTTGCAATTCAATAAAAATTTATTGTATTAGTTTGCATCGTTGACTTTAATTGATCGAAATATTGGAATAAGGTTGACGGAACCTTTAATAAATATAATAGCAAGGTATTTAAGTTGTTTGACGACACTTTGCTTTGTAGCTGTTGTATTATGAACAACCGGGCATTATATGCGGGCGTTATGCTCTCATTATAATCCGATCACCGTTTATGGACTTTAAATTATTTTCTTTTTAATTACAATTCACTAAAAATATTTTTATTGCTAGGATACGGTGTATATAAACATCTATAACAGCCGGGGCATTATAAGCGGGCATTATACCCTTATTATAATCCAATCATCGTTTATGGACTTTAAATTATTTTCTTTTCAATTACAATTCACTAGATATATTTTTTATTGCTAGGATACGGTGTATATAAACATCTATAACAACCGGGGCATTATATGCGGGCATTATGCTCTCATTCTAATCCGATCATCGTTTATGGATTTAAATTATTTTCTTTTTAATTACAATACACTAGAAATATTTTTTATTGCTAGGATACGGTGTATATAAACATCTGTAACAACCGGGGCATTATATGCGGGCATTATGCCTTCATTATAATCTGATCATCGTTTATGGATTTTAAATTATTTTCTTTTTAATTAAAATTCACTAGAAATATTTTTTACTGCTAGGATACAGTGTATATAAACACCTATAACAACCGGGGCGTTATAACAGGGCATTATGCTCTCATTATAATCCGAGCATCGTTTATGGACTTTAAATTATTTTCTTTTTAATTACAATTGACTAGAAATATTTTTTATTACTAGGATACGGTGTATATAAACATCTATAACATCCGGGGCATTATAAGCGGGCATTATACCCTCATTATAATCCGATTATCGTTTATGGACTTTAGATTATTTTCTTTTTAATTATAACTCACTAGAAATATTTCAATTCATTAGAAATAGTCGCTAATTGCTGTATTTTTTTAGTTTGGAGCATTGACACCTTTAGAACCTCGATTAGGCAAAAAATTAATTGAACCTCTAACAAATCTGATCCATAGGTAAATGCTAGTTTTATTTGTTCGAATTTAATTTTAGATTATTGGGAAGTATGAAACGAGACAATTTGGAACTATTTCTTGATCAGAAATAAAACATTCGAACCCCGTACAACAAAATTTTAAAATATTTTAAACAATTCAGAAGTTATGAGCCCCTAAATATGCATAAAAAGTAGTTAATTTTCCAATTACAAACTTTTGAAACCGGGTTCAAAAATTGTACATTATTTTGACTCTGTCGGTAAGGCAGTTTTTTTAATGAAAATATTTGATTGACAGCAGAAAATTGTGGTTAAAAATCATGTACGTCTCAAAAACATTCGGCTGTTTACAGCGCCACAACACTCGAACTATGTTGTGTTATTTTGACTCTGTCGGTAAGGCAGTTTTTTTAATGAAAATATTTGACTGACAGCAGAAAAGTGTGGTTAAAAATCATGTACGTCTCAAAAACATTCGGCTGTTCACAGCGCCACAACACTCGAACTATGTTGTGTTATTTTGACTCTGTCGGTAAGGCAGTTTTTTTAATGAAAATATTTGATTGACAGCAGAAAATTGTGGTTAAAAATCATGTACGTCTCAAAAACATTCGGCTGTTTACAGCGCCACAACACTCGAACTATGTTGTGTTATTTTGACTCTGTCGGTAAGGCAGTTTTTTCAATGAAAATATTTGATTGACAGCAGAAAATTGTGGTTAAAAATCATGTACGTCTCAAAAACATTCGGCTGTTTACAGCGCCATAACACTCGAACTATGTTGTGTTATTTTGACTCTGTCGGTAAGGCAGTTTTCTTAATGAAAATATTTGATTGACAGCAGAAAAGTGTGGTTAAAAATCATGTACGTCTCAAAAACATTCGGCTTGTTTACAGCGCCACAACACGCGAACTATGTTGTGTTATTTTGACTCTGTCGGTAAGGCAGTTTTTTTAATGAAAATATTTGATTGACAGCAGAAAATTGTGGTTAAAAATCATGTACGTCTCAAAAACATTCGGCTGTGTACAGCGCCACAACACTCGAACTATGTTGTGTTATTTTGACTCTGTCGGTAAGGCAGTTTTTTTAATGAAAATATTTGACAGCAGAAAAGTGTGGTTAAAAATCATGTACGTCTCAAAAACATTCGGCTTGTTTACAGCGCCACAACACTCGAACTATGTTGTGTTATTTTGACTCTGTCGGTAAGGCAGTTTTTTTAATGAAAATATTTGACAGCAGAAAAGTGTGGTTAAAAATCATGTACGTCTCAAAAACATTCGGCTTGTTTACAGCGCCACAACACTCGAACTATGTTGTGTTATTTTGACTCTGTCGGTAAGGCAGTTTTTTTAATGAAAATATTTGATTGACAGCAGAAAAGTGTGGTTAAAAATCATGTACGTCTCAAAAACATTCGGCTGTTTACAGCGCCACAACACTCGAACTATGTTGTGTTATTTTGACTCTGTCGGTAAGGCAGTTTTTTTAATGAAAATATTTGATTGACAGCAGAAAAGTGTGGTTAAAAATCATGTACGTCTCAAAAACATTCGGCTGTTTACAGCGCCACAACACTCGAACTATGTTGTGTTATTTTGACTCTGTCGGTAAGGCAGTTTTTTCAATGAAAATATTTGATTGACAGCAGAAAATTGTGGTTAAAAATCATGTACGTCTCAAAAACATTCGGCTGTTTACAGCGCCATAACACTCGAACTATGTTGTGTTATTTTGACTCTGTCGGTAAGGCAGTTTTCTTAATGAAAATATTTGATTGACAGCAGAAAAGTGTGGTTAAAAATCATGTACGTCTCAAAAACATTCGGCTTGTTTACAGCGCCACAACACGCGAACTATGTTGTGTTATTTTGACTCTGTCGGTAAGGCAGTTTTTTTAATGAAAATATTTGATTGACAGCAGAAAATTGTGGTTAAAAATCATGTACGTCTCAAAAACATTCGGCTGTGTACAGCGCCACAACACTCGAACTATGTTGTGTTATTTTGACTCTGTCGGTAAGGCAGTTTTTTTAATGAAAATATTTGACAGCAGAAAAGTGTGGTTAAAAATCATGTACGTCTCAAAAACATTCGGCTTGTTTACAGCGCCACAACACTCGAACTATGTTGTGTTATTTTGACTCTGTCGGTAAGGCAGTTTTTTTAATGAAAATATTTGACAGCAGAAAAGTGTGGTTAAAAATCATGTACGTCTCAAAAACATTCGGCTTGTTTACAGCGCCACAACACTCGAACTATGTTGTGTTATTTTGACTCTGTCGGTAAGGCAGTTTTTTTAATGAAAATATTTGATTGACAGCAGAAAAGTGTGGTTAAAAATCATGTACGTCTCAAAAACATTCGGCTGTTTACAGCGCCACAACACTCGAACTATGTTGTGTTATTTTGACTCTGTCGATAAGGCAGTTTCAAGAATTAGTTCCACATTCTCTCGTTTCAGCGAATGGACTATAACATCCTTGAATTTTCAAATTTTCAGCACATCAGCAATGAGTTTACTCTACGAATGCATAAATACAGTTATTGCAGTTTTAATTTCGATTAGCTCTGGAATGCCAAATCATTCGGCAAGTATTCAACTTTGCGTTCAGAAACTTCGCATACTAATCGAAGACAGCGATCAAAATTTAAAATATTTAGGCCTTTTAGCCATGTCTAAAATATTAAAAACACATCCGAAAAGCGTTCAATCGCATAAGGATTTGATCTTGCAATGTTTGGAGGATAAAGATGAAAGTATTCGCTTACGCGCTTTGGATTTATTATACGGGATGGTCAATAAAAAAAATCTGATGGAAATTGTTAAAAAATTAATGACACACATGGAAAAAGCGGAGGGGACAGTTTACCGCGACGAATTGCTATCAAAAATCGTCCAAATATGCTCGCAAAATAATTACCAATTTATAACTTCTTTCGAATGGTATCTAACGGTTTTAATCGAACTCTCTGGCCAAGATTTCGGTTCGCGCCAGGGGAAATTAATCTCCGAACAGTTGGTAGATGTGTGTGTTCGCGTAACAGCCATTCGCAAATTCGCCATTCAAGAATTATCGATTTTATTAGAGCAACACAACTCTAGCGTCAACGGGTCGTCGATAAATGAAGTTCTGTTAAGTGCCGCGTTTCTCTGCGGGGAATACTCCCAAGAATTTGATACCAAACAGGCGAAGCTATGCCTAGAAAACATGATCGCGTATTCCAACCTCCCGAGTCATATATACGCGGTGTTTATTCAAAATATTTTGAAAATCGCGGCGAGACTTATTTCTGTTTACGAGGCCGAACAAAATTACGAAGATATATTGGCCTTGTGTGAAATATTGGAAGATAAAATGAAGGAATGTGTCAAGTCTGCTGAATTAGAAGTCCAAGAAAGGGCCTCGACTGCTTTGGTCATCGTGGGATTAGTCCGAGAAGAAATATTTCGAAGTAAGTACAAACTTAGCTGTGTTTGCGCTGATGCGAGCACCATCTGCTGAATGACGTACATGGAACAAAGTTTTATTTAATCTTGAGTTGTTTTTAATTTGTGTTGCAGGTTATTTGGCACCAAATTCGGACGAGAATCTCCTAAAAGGTAAGAGATATGAATTTTACTACTACATAAGGTGTGCCTCAAGGTTTCCATCTAGGCCTTTTGTGGGCCAAATGAGGTAAAGCCGTGGAAAATCAAAGGTATATCGAACAGAATTGGTTCGTTTGCCAAATTTGTGCATAAGGTGTGCCTCAAGGGGCCCATCTAGGCCTGATATGGGCCAAATGAACCTTCCTTAGGTTCGTTCCATAGACGTTTTTTGGGCTCTTTTATCTCGAAAAGTTTACGAAATATAAACTAACTCATTTCCAAATCTTAAAACCCTCAAATCCGGGTTCAAAAATTGAATATTTGGCTAAAATGTGAGGTTAAAAATTGGTCAATATCTCGATTTTGGTTAAAGATAGTGTGTTCATTTTTGCAAAAATGAACTTTAGAGGGTTGATTTGTATAATTCCGGTATATAAGTGGTTAAATTTCCGGTTAAAAACTTCTCAAACCCGGGTTCAAAAATTGTACATTTTTGGCTAAAAATGTGAGGTTAAAAATCGGTCAATATCTCAATTTCCATTAAAGATAACGTATTTATTTTTGCAAAAATGAACTTTAGAGGGTTGATTTGTATATTTAAGATATATAAGTGGTTAAATTTTCAGTCAAAAACTCCTCAAATCCGGGTTCAAAAATGTACATTATCGCCCTAAATTTGCTGAATTTTAATGCGCGACTAACGCGTCGATCGCGCAGTAAAATTCGACAGATTCCCGGTGAATTCAAATTGTGTTTATTTGAAGACCATTCAACAAAAAATTATAAAAATTGATATATTGATGTAAGAAAGTACGTAGAATTGAATGGTGAAGTCAAAAATTTTCTCTACCCAGTTTTGGGTGGATTTAAATATTTCCTAACTCTTTGTACAGAGCGTTTATTTTTGCAAACTTTAGAGGGTTGATTTTGTATAAAAATTGGTTAGTGCATAAGGTGTGCCTCAAGGTATCCATCTAGAGGCGAAGTATAAAATATGGTCCAGCTTTAAAATGCAGTTTTTTTTAATGGACTTTATTCTTTTATGTAAAATATTGTATTAAAACCTGAAATTAGACCTCGGAAACAGGTTATATTCACTTTTTACTATAAAAACTCATCAAATATTTGTTTCCGAACCTTAATTTTGCCTTATTTTAATGTATAGGAGGCTAATAAACCGATATATAGTCATTTAAACTCATATTGACTTTGGACCTTATTCTATACTTTAGCCTAAATATCGTTCAAACAGAATTTTCTTTCAAATTTTTTATTCCAGAGCGCGAACAAGTCGCCACAGAAGACGCTACCATCAACTCGGAACCCATCAGTACCCCATTACTGATTCTATTTCAAGGGGAGCTGAACCCCGTGGCCCCAAAAGCCCAACGGAAGGTTCCAGTCCCTGAAGGACTAGATCTGGACATTTGGATCAATCCACCACCGAGTGATTCAGAGAGCGGGAGCGAAATAGAAGATGTAGACGATATCTTCATCCCTAAGCAAGAACGAGAAGGCAACAGAGATAGGAAAGACATTGAACCCTCGCCAGACGAAATAATAAAGGTGGGAATTTTTTTTTTAAATGTCTATACCTAAAACTTTTATTTTAAGATGCGTGAAGCCCGACGACAAGAACAACTAAACAACCCTCATTATTTAAAAGGTGTTACTATTTCGAAGAAACATCACGATACGTCCGACATTACAGAATTAAATCTGTCGATTCCGCTACGCGTCGCTGGCGAAAAACGAAGCGACCGCTATTTGAACATGGACAGACAGCGACGCAAGATCAAATCCGACGCCTCCAAGCCGAAAAAGAAAAACAAACACAACAAAAAAGACCGAGAAAAGAAAGAGAAAGACAGGGACAGCACGGCGTCAGATTTGAGCGATTTGGGAAACGAAATTGTGGTGATAAGAAGTCTGGAGCTGCCGGAAGGGGCTACGCTGAGTGATGATAGTAATTCCAGTAGGGCTGGAGCCCTGGATGACCCCCACAGGGCCCTCAACATAGATCTGGATACGTAAGTATTTAAAAAATTTGCCAATTTCAGACGTCATTTTAGAAATATTTAAATAAAAAATTGTCCACGCGGTTTTAAGATTTTGAATTGAGTTCATTTATATTTTAAACCCCGTACAACACGAATTTCGTGTTAATTTGAAAATAATTTAAACCGTTGGGGAGTTGGAAGCAAAATAAAATTAACTTTGTCCTAAAAAATTGAAGCTATTTTCCGCAATTTGTAAGGCCTTTTTGACACTTTTAAAATATTAATATATCAAATCGACACTCCAGAGTTCATTGTTCCAAAAATGAACACTCTATCTTTAACCGAAATTGAGATATTAACCAATTTTTAACCTCACATTTTTTGTCAAAAATGTACAAACATTTGGGAATTTAAAAACCACCCAAAACTGGGTAGAGGGAATTTTTGACTTCACCATTCAATTCTACGTACTTTCTTACATAAGTATATAAATTTTTATAATTTTTGGTCTTCAAATAAACACAATTTGAATTCACCGGGAATCTGTCGAATTTTAGTGCGCAATCGACGCATCAGTCGCGCATTAAAATTCAACAAAGTTTAGGGCGATAATGTGCAATTTTTGAACCCGGGTTTGAGGAGTTTTTGACAAGAAATTTAACCACTTTTGTATCGAAAATATATAAATCAATCCCCTTCAGTTCATTTTTGTAAAAATAAACACTCTATCTTTAACCGAAATAGAGATATTGACCGGTTTTTAACCTCACATTTTTAGCCAAAAATATACAAATTTTGAACCCGGGTCTGAGGAGTTTTTAATCGGAAATTTAACCACTTTTATACCGAAAATATATAAATCAATCCTCTAAAGCTCATTTTTGTAAAAATAAACATTCTATCTTTAACCGAAATGGAGATATTGACAGATTTTTAACCTTACATTTTTAGCCAAAAATGTACAATTTTTGAACCCGGGTATGAGAAGTTTTTAACCGGAAATTTAACCACTTTTATACCAGAAATATACAAATCAATCCTCTAAAGTTCATTTTTGCAAAAATAAACACTCTATCTTTAACCGAAACCGAGATATTGAACCATTTTTAACCCCACATTTTTGGGAGCCCATAACTCATGAATTGTTTGAAATATTTTCAAATCACACTAAAATCGTGTTGTGCGGGGTTAAATTCAAGACCCCGCGATTTGGGAATGTAAACTAATTTCTACTAACTATATTTGTTGTGACTAACAGACCATTGGACGATGAAATTCCGTCTAAACCAACGATTGAGAAACCGAAAAAGACTAAAAAACACAAGAAAAAATCTAAGACTGACAAATCCGCTTCGAAATACGAAGAGGGAGATCTGATGGGGGGGTCGGATGTCAAGAAAGAAAAAAGGGAACGCCGGGAAAAGAAGAAAAAAGATGGTATAAATGTACTTACTAACAATTTTATGTGGTTTTAATGTTTATTTCTTTAGGGAAAAGTAAGAAATCCAAGCCTGGGTATGAAGAGGCCGCTGGTATTTCAACACCTAGTACGGAATTTCAATAAATGTTTCATTTATCATTCTCCTTATGTTTAGATTTTTATATATGTTACAGCTTTAATATTATGTACTGTTTAATAAATACTCTAATGCACGAACATGTAGCATGATTTCTAATAAAACTGGCTAAAGTATAGAATAGGGTCCAAAGTCAATATGAGTTTAAATGACTATATATCGGTTCATTAGGCTCCTATACATTAAAATAAAGCAAAATTAAGGTTCGGAAACAAATATTTGATGAGTTTTTATAGTAAAAAGTGAATATAACCTGTTTCCGAGGTCTAATTTCAGGTTTTAATACAATATTTTACATAAAAGAATAGAGTCCATTAAAAAAATCTGCATTTTAAAGCTGGACCATATTCTATACTTCGCCCAAAATAACATCATTCCAAACTCAATTTAAATTTTTTAAAAATTATGTTCCATTTTGTGTCGTCCGCGTTTCAAGCAATGCTGTCATTATACTGAGAATAAATCCCTAGAGTTTATTCCCGGGAATAATCTCTGTAGCTTTTATTTTTGTTGACAGTAATCAACACATTTTCCGCCATTTTTGATCACGAAACCAAAAACACTTCTAGAAAAAAATAATTAGTAATAGACCTTTTCAATTTAACGATCATCTCTGTCTATCGCTCAAATAGTAAGACAATGGCGCGAACAATTGCCAATAAAAGCTTTTGTAACTTTTTCCGAGATCTTTGTTCCATTTTGTGTCACGTGTCCGCGTTTAAGCAATCTTATCATTATTATACTGAGAATAAATTCCCTGGAGTTTATTCCCGGGAATAATCTCTGTAGCTTTTATTTTTGTTGACATATGTCAGATACTAATCAACACATACGTAAAATGAGCAAAAAAGATCAATTTGGCGCCATTTTTGATCATGAATAAACCAAAAACACTTCTAGAAAAAAATATTTAGTAATATACCTTTTCAATTTAACGGCCATCTTTTTCTATCACTGCAAATATTATGAGAAAAAGAAAATGGCGCGAACAACTGCCAGTTGGTCTGCCACATGAAACGTCAAAAATATTGTAGTCATTAAAATACCTGTATTCTCGGTGAATATTTGCATCGTTATACATTTTAGCTTCAATAAAAGCTTTTGTAACTTTTTCCAAAATGTTTTTTAAAGTTGTCAAAGTTTTTTCTCACATTTTACATCAAATGTTTTTATAAACAAACCTCGTAAATCTCATTGACACCCTTAGCCAGTGTTGCCAACTACCGGAAACAAAAATTTTTCGCTTCGCTTCTTAAATAGTAAGAAAAAAAGAAAATGGCGCGAATACCTGCCAGTTGGTCTGTAAAATGAAACGTCAAAAATATTGTAGTCATTAAAATACCTGTATTCTCGGTGAAAATTTGCATCGTTATACATATTAACTGCAATAAAAGCTTTTGTAACTTTTTCTAAGATGTATTTTAAAGTTTTCAAAGTTTTTCTCACATTTTACGTCAAATTTTTTAGAAACAAACCTCGTAAATCTCAATGAGACCCTTAGCCAATGTTGCCAACTACCGGAAACAAAATTTCTCGCTTCATTTCTTAAAATTTCCCCTTTTTGCAAAAAAATTTCCTTTTTAAATTTTCGATCATGAATAAACCAAAAAAATTTAGAAAACACTTCTAGAAAAAAATAATTAGTAATAGACCTTTTCAATTTAACGGCCCTTTCTTTCTATCGCTATAAATAGTAAGAAAAAAGGAAAATGGCGCGAACAACTGCCAGTTGATCTGTGAAATGAAACGTCAAAAATATTGTCATTAAAATACCTGTATTCTCGGTGAAAATTTGCATCGTTATACATTTTAGCTTCAATAAAAGCTTTTGTAACTTTTTCCAAAATGTTTTTTAAAGTTGTCAAAGTTTTTTCTCACATTTTACATCAAATGTTTTTATAAACAAACCTCAAATCTCAATGAGACCCTTAGCCAGTGTTGCCAACTACCGGACACAAAATTTCCCGCTTCGCTACTTAAAATTTTCTTTTTGCAAATTTACAAGTTTTAAACTCGGGTTTGAGGAGTTTTTAATCGAAAATTTAACAATTTTTATACCTGAAATATACAATTCAACCCTCTAAAGTTAATTTTTGGAAAAATAAACACTCTATTTTTTACCGAGATCCAGGTATTGACCGATTTTAACCCCACAATTTTAGTGCGCAATCGACGCATCAGTCGCGCATTAAAATTCAACAAATTTAGGGCGATAATGTACAATTTTTGAACCCGGATTTGAGGAGTTTTTGACTGGAAATTTAACCACTTATGTACCGAAAATATATAAATCAATCCTCTAAAGTTCATTTTTGTAAAAATAAAGACACTATCTTTAACCGAAATCGAGATATTACGCGATTTTTAACCTCACATTTTTAGCCAAAAATGTACAATTTTTGAACCCGGGTTTGAAGAGTTTTTAACCGAAAATTTAACCACTTTTATACCTGAAATATAATATAATTTTTTAGAAACAAACCTTGTAAATCTCTGACACCCTTAGCCAGTGTTGCCAACTACCGGAAACAAAATTTCCCGCTTCGTTTCTTAAAATATCCCCTTTTCAAAAAAATTCCCTTTTTAAATTTACAAGTCAATATTATTTTTCTTCGACTAGGTATATATTCTCTGACTCACAGACAATAGACAACTTTGTTTTTCAAATGTTATTAAATTAATAAGTTATACAAATTAATGTCAAAAAGGTAATAATTATACCCATTTAACTTTTTTATTATAAGTAATAGAAAAAAATGGCTCATATAAAAGTTTTATTATTTTACATATACTATTTGATGGCAGATGTAGATATTTTTTATAAAGTCAGGTTTACAAGATACGACTATCAACTTTTATTTTTCAAATGGCAACCTATAATTATTTTAATAAAATAGAAACCGCCATTTTTTTCTCTTTTCAACGATGTATTATTTTTTATTAATGTATTTGAAAAATTTCGAGAAAAATGGACCTACAGTTTCAGTTTGCAAAAATCATAAACAACTTCAGACGCCCCCCCCCCCACCCCGCTATCCGCGCAGACTTTTTACTATGTTATAACCGGAACTTCATTCAAAACATTCTAAACTATTTGCAATAATTTTCCCGCCAAAATATCCGTGGGTAGACAACCAACATATCTCTCTTGTTTTCCCATAGCCTTCTCGCATTTTTTATTTAAAAAACAACTGAATCAAGTGTCCGGTCTTCAGTTGTTTGCACCAGTTGAGCGGTGGAAGCGTGCGCGAGTAGACGTTGTCCACGTTAACAATGTCTCAAAATTAGCGGATTGTGATTTAGGTAATTAAAATATAGTTTCCAAATGGTTTCAACCTTTTCAAATATGTGTTTGTGTGTTTCATTTAATACATATGTTAACAAAATGTGTTTAATTTTATCGTTAATCGAATAAAAATTATTTTTAGCATAACTTAAAAGTGATAAAATTAAAAAAATGTATCGTTTTTTAAAGTTTGAATGAATTTCATTCATAAAATTGTCGATAATAATTTCAGTGACCTTTTCGCGATTTATACATTTGTTTATTAGTAGTTTCTTTGTTTATATCAATAACGTAATGTATGTCTCAAAAATTTGAGGCGGCTTAAAAACAACCTCCCGCCAATTTATTTTTAAAAATGAATGAAACTGTGCCAGACAGTTTTGATGTATGTATGTATGTGTGGGTGTATCATTCAGAAAGAAGCCATTAGATTTTGGCGTAAATGAACTAGGAACCATTTAAATAGTTTCTAGATCCTTTGAATAAATTTGAAGACTGTTGAGAATTGTTTAAAATAGTTTCAGACATTCCTAATTTAATTTCCTACACATATTTTTTATTTTTAGCATCGCCTTGATGTCCATGTACTCCACAATATTATTTTAACAATTTATAATATATACACCAATAAAAAAATAATAATTCTTATCGAATATTTAATTTTCAGACTTCGATTGCTCGTGGCACACCCAATACCATTTTTCTAAGTCCCAAAATGATTTATTTTATCCCTAATCGATGTTCACAGACTGTACATAAAAATAAAAATTAATAACACAATTATGACGACGAAGTTTCATAAAAAAGTGTCTAGTGCCCTTGCCATCGGGGCAATTTGTGCCCTTTTGGCTTTTATAGTGCTCCTGTGGTGTGTGTTTGCGAAACAAGGGGCTTCGCCCCATAATGTGAAGGCTTCAGACTTGGAAACAAAGGAAAATATCACCCACGATCAAGGTAAGACAAGAATAGTGATTTATTAACACTAAGATATATCACTGACTTCCACAGCGTCTGTACACGCAACTGCCCGGACAGAATTAACACCCAACTCTACTAATTGACTTCCTGACTTCCACACAAATGCCGAGTATTCACTTCTACAGCTAGTATACCAGTAACTGCCCAAGTACTCCACTCGACCCTAACACTAACCTTACTCACTTTCTACGTAACTGGCTTTCGGGCAAAAATGCGAAAATTACGTAAATTAATGAGTACCATACTGTATTCCATTAATTGAATTGGGTAAACTTGTCCCTTCTCTCCAATTTCAGCCAATCAGAGAGGTCAAAACTATTCCCGATTCTCTTCAATACTGAATGGCTTGTTAAAATATATTTGACAAAAAGTTAGTTCACTTGTTATGTCAAAAAACTGGCATATATAAATGTCATATCTGTATATTTTTCAAGTAAAAATATAAAACGTTGTCGTACTTTGGTCAAAGAACTACAGGTTATGGGCCCACGTGTCATTTAGTACTTTCAGACAATTCTGAGTAAGTTTAAAAAAAGTTTTAGACAGTCTTAAAGACTTTTAAGACAGTTAGGTAGTATTTAAAATAGTTTCAGAGAATCCTGAATACATTTAAGACAGTCGGGAAGCAATTTGATTGGTTGTCTGATTTTAAAAACGACACACGCACATTTTTTGCGCCCGTCTACCATGAATTCATCAATGGGCAAAAACAAGCGCCATCCGCCGTCTAATTTGTATCACAATATTATTTTGTACTTTCAGACAATTCTGAAAAAGTTTAAATAAGTTTCAGACAGTCTTAAAGACTTTTAAGGCAGTTAGGTAGTTTTTAAAATAGTTTCAGACAATCCAGAATACATTTAAGACAGCTAGGAAGCATTGTAAAAAGTTTCTAAGTGATCCTTACATGATTTTATACAATTGAGAATTATTTAAAACAATCCTGAAAGTTGCGATGTATTTAAAATAATTTTAGACGATCTTAAATAATTTTCAGACAGTTAGGAAGTATTTAAAACAGTTTCACACAATCTTAATATATATATATATATATATATATATATATATATATATATATATATATATATATATATATATATATCAAATAAAAAATATAGCATTCCATTTAAAATAAGAAAGTTAGGGTCTACTTCCGGTTCAACCGGAAGTGCTACTGCTTTGAAAATATTTTAGTTGAAACGGGCATGTCGGAAAAGCCCTAGATACCAAATATCGTAAAATAATATTGAATAGTTTTTAAAATAAAGACCGCGTAAGTTCTTCTTGGGACACCGTATATATATATAGTTTAGTACTTTAGTACTTTCAGACAATTCTGAATAAGTTTAAAAAAGTTTCAAACAGTCTTAAAGACTTTTAAGACAGTTAAGTAGTATTTAAAATAGTTTCAGACAATGCTGAATACATTTAAGACAGCCCGGCAAAAAGTTTGTATCGCAATATTGTTTAGTATTTTTAGACAATTCTGAATAAGTTTAAATAAGTTTCAGACAGTCTTAAAGGCTTTTAAGACAGTTAGGTAATATTTAAAATAGTTTCAGAGAATCCTAAATACATTTTAGACAGCCGGTAAAAAGTTTATATTACAATATTGTTTGGTATTTTCAGACAATTCTGAGAAAGTTTAAACAAGTTTTAGACATTTAGATAGTATTTAAAATAGTTTCAGACAATCGTGAATACATTTAAGACAGCCGGGAAGCATTGTAAAAGTGTCTGGTGGTCCTTAAATGATTTCATACAATTGAGAATATATATATTACGATTTTTGGTCCGTATTCACACAGTCTACTACAAGGTCTGGTAATAAATGCTGTATAAAGGTCATAGACCTTCATACCAGCATTGAACCCTTCTCTGTCTCGTTCTACCAGGCTCATTTCTCCATACAGCCATCTCTCTCTCAATTTTTTTGTTGTAAATCGAACATTTGTTTATTGTTTATGTAAATAAACTTAGAAAATTCGAACCAACAAGCCTGTGGCTGATTTTATAAGGTGCATAGTGAGTTTAAGTATTAGGTTACTACTTAGAAACTAAAAAACACTATTCATCAAAAAAACTGCCAAGTTTGAAATTATTTTATGTTGGCTGAATTGTTATAGTTTGTTCTACCAATATTTGTACAATGTATATGTGAAATAGACTTCTTAACTCTCGATTTTGGTTAAAAACTCCTTAAATTCGGCTTCAAAATTTGTACATTTTTGACCAGGTTAAAAATGGGCCTATATCTCCATTTCGGTTAAACTTAAAGTGTTAATTCTTGCAAAATCGAATTCTGGAGGGTCGATTTGATATATTACTATTTTAAAAGTGTCAAAAAGGCATTAGGGATTCGGGAAAATAGGATCGAAAATGTGGAAAAAATTCAGATAATTTGCCCCAAAAAATGCATTTTATTTTACTCACAATTCCCCAACGGTTAAAATTATTTTCAAACTAACACGAATTCGTGTACTATGGGGTATATAAGTGGTTAAATTTCCGTTAAAATCTCCTCAAATCCGGGTTCAAAAATTATTTGGCTAAAAATGTAAGGTTAAAAATCGATCAATATCTTGATTTTGGTTAAAAATAAAATGTTTATTTTTGCAAAAATAAACTTTAGAGGGTTATATTTATATATATATATATACATATATATATATATATATATATATATATATATATATATATATATATATATATATATATATATATATATATACGGTGTCCCAAGAAGAACTTACGCTGTCGATATTTTAAAAATTATCTAGGGATTTTCCGACATGCCCAACTAAAATATTTTCAAAGCAGTAGCACTTCCGGTAACTTTCTTATTTTAAATGAAATGCTATATTTTTTATTTGATATATATATATATATATATATATATATATATATATATATATATATATATATATATATATATATATATATATACATTTATTATAAGATTGTGTGAAACTGTTTTAAATACTTCCTACTCGTCTGAAAATGATTTAAGATTGTCTAAAATTATTTTAAATACATCGCAACTTTCAGGATTGTCTGAAGTTGTTTTAAATAATTCTCAATTGTATGAAATCATTTAAGGACCACCAGAAACTTTTTAAAATGTTTCCTGGCTGTCTTAAATGTATTCAGGATTGTCTGAAACTATTTTAAATACTACCGAACTGTCTTAAAAGTCTTTAAGACTGCCTGAAACTTTTTTAAACTTATTTAGAATTACCTGAAAGTACTGAACTAAATATATATATATATATATATATATATATATATATATATATATATATATATATATATATATATATATATATATATATATTATAAGATTGTGTGAAACTGTTTTAAATACTTCCTAACTGTCTGAAAATTATTTAAGATCGTCTAAAATTATTTTAAAGACATCGCAACTTTCAGGATTGTCTGAAATTGTTTTAAATAATTCTCAGTTGCATGAAATCATTTAATGACCATCAGAAACTTATTAAAATGCTTCCCGGCCGTCTTAAATGTATTCAGGATTGTCTGAAACTATATTAAATACTACCTAACTGTCTTAAAAGTCTTTAAGACTGCCTGAAACTTTTTAAAACTTATTTAGAATTGCCTGAAAGTTCTAAACTATATTTATATTTATATATATATATATATATATATATATATATATATATATATATATATATATATATATATATATATATATACAGGGTGTAAATGAAATAAGTGCATTAAATTTGACCAGTAGTATAATTCATCGAGAGCAACAATATTTCTTAATAACTTTTTCTCGAAATCGCATATTTTTTTAGCATTTTTACCACCCCGTAAATTGACGAGTCGTTCCAAATATTTTTGTGATAATTGAATGCAGCAGCAATAGCTATGAAAAATTTTGTTTTAGCAATTGACAGTCCTGTCAATTGTTGCAATTAAATTTTGACAGTAATAAACTTGTTTATAAGGTAAAATTCTGTCAAAATGCGAGTACACAGACATTGTAATTACTTACCTATGGTTTATTTATTTATTTTTTACTCGTATCTGTACTACATGTTACTTGACATCACGGTTCTCATAAAGACAGTGTCATGGAGTTGCCAACGCATTTACACGGAGCGTTTCCAAATCATCACCAAATCATTCTGTTCTTAATATTCGCACATTTGTTAATCTTGTACATCTGTATCCATACCATGTGCAAAAAGTTCAATGTTTTCAGCACATAACAGACTTCAATTTTGGGAATGGCTCATTATGTTCATTCATGAGACTGAATTTACTTGGGAAGGTGTATTTATTATGCACAATACACATCTTGACAGACGAAAATGCTGTAAAAATTTTCATTAAAAAATGTTTGGGGAACAATAAATGGACGACTAATTATTGGTACTCATGTACCTCTTTTAAATGGACAAAAGTTTGTACTTACATTTTTTGAATAACGTATTTAAACTATTATGATTTATCGACGATAAATAATCATCTCATAACCTAATAACTATGCTTTTTCTCTTCCTCTAGTTACCCCGTCACTCCTTGTCTTCCTCTATTCACACTATTCACAGGTAAAGATAAAAAGCCTGTTTCAATACACAACTTTATAATTTTGTTATCCAAAATTTAAATTTATTTATTTTAAAAATTGTATTATTACGTATTAATTAATAATAATGTTATTTCCCTTGATTCGTTTATTAATTACTGTGACTGTAAGTGTAACCGATAACCGACAATTTTTGAGCTGCTTGTATCCCACTTGAATGGCAGCTGCTCATTTGTTCTCCATGAGCGGGTAACGAAATATGCAGCAAATCTTTAAAGAATTTTAACTCAAAATCTAAAAGACTTAGAAAAAAAAGTTATTAAGAAATATTGTTGCTCTCATCGAGTTACATTACTGGTTAAAATTAATGCACTTATTTCATTTACACCCTGTATATATATTATAAGATTGTATGAAACTGTTTTAAATACTTCCTAATCGTCTGAAAATAATTCAAGATTGTCTAAAATTATTTTAACGACATCGCAACTTTCAGGATTGCCTGAAATTGTTTTAAATAATTCTCAACTGTATGAAATCATTTAAGGACCACCAGAAACTTTTTCAAATGCTTCCCGGCTGTCTTAAATGTATTCAGGATTGTCTGAAACTATTTTAATAATTTTAATAATGGCAATTATGCCTCATGAAGCACAATGACTCGTGGGCCCATAACCTGTTGTTCTTTGATCAAAGTACGACAACTTTTATATTTTATTTACTTGAAAAAATATTTATGACAATTATAAATTACTTTCTGATTGTCTAGCACCATGTTTCATAAAAAGAACTGTTTTTAATTAGCTCAGAAGTGGTAGAAACAGTATCTGGTTTTTAAAGATAGTTCTGCGACCTCTGATCCCATGTTACACGGAAAAATATCAAGTTACACATACTCCGGTCCTGGTTTTCCTTAAATTGTGCCAAGGCCAAATGAAAATCATCTTAGAAGATGCTAGTATGTCCAATTTGATTATGATATGACTCATTGTCTTTGTCTTAATAAGTATTGCAAATTATTCTCAGTTATATGCAGATATCGAATCACGTAAAACAATGTGTAGATCAAATCCTGACTACTCTGATATTTAAATAATTTTTTATTCAAATAAATAATTGTTATTGGTCCATTTTGAAGTAGTTTTACAATAAGACTATTGCAAGAATAACTTGTGTATGAAACATCCAAAAATTTATGTTTTCCGTATTTAAGCTTTCTGCATTCATATAAAGAGTTGATTAGATTTTGGGTAATATTGGACAACCGGAAGTAGTAGTTTACTTGAAGCCCATAACTGTTTTTAATGAAAAACTATATTAAAATAAAATCCAAAACTTTTCAATTTTAGTATTTAAGACTTTTATATTAAGGGGAACAACATATTAGATTTTGGCTAAAATTGATAAACCGGAAGTGATACTTTACTTGAAGCTCTGAACAGATTTTCGTGATAAATATATTAAAATATAATCTAAAACTTTTCAATTTTAGTATTTAAGACTTTTATATTAATGAGAATGACGTATTAGATTTTTTGATAAAATTGATACACCGGAAGTGATACTTTACTGGAAACTCTGAACAGCTTTTCTTGAAAAAATATATTAAAATATAATCTAAAACTTCTCAAATTTGGTATTTAAAACTCATATATAATTTGAAACAACATATTACATTTTGACTATATATGATAAACCGGAAGTGATACTTTACTTGAAGCTCTGAACTGATTTTCGTGAAAAATATATTAAAATATAATCTAAAACTTCTCAAATTTGGTATTTGAAACTCATATATAATTTGAAACAACATATTAAATTTTGACTATATATGATAAACCGGAAGTGGTACTTTACTTGAAGCTCTGAACTGATTTTCGTGAAAAATATATTAAAATATAATCTAAAACTTCTCAAATTTGGTATTTAAAACTCATATATAATTTGAAACAACATATTAAATTTTGACTATATATGATAAACCGGAAGTGATACTTTACTTGAAGCTCTGAACTGATTTTCGTGAAAAATATATCAAAATATAATCTAAAACTTTTCAATTTTAATATTTAAGACTTTTAAATGAAGGGGAATAACATATTAGATTTTTGATAAAATTGATAAACCGGAAGTCATACTTTACTGGAAGCTCTGAACAGATTTTCTTGAAAAAAATTATTAAAATATAATCCAAAATTGTTCAATTTTAGTATTTAAGACTTTTATATTAATGAGAACGACGTATTAGATTTTTTGATAAAATTGATAAACCGGAAGTGATACTTTACTGGAAACTCTGAACAGATTTTCTTGAAAAAATATATTAAAATATAATCCAAAATTGTTCAAATTTGGTATTTGAGACTTTTATTTTAATAAGAATAACATATTAGATTTTTGATAAAATTGATAAACCGGAAGTGATACTTTACTGGAAACTCTGAACAGATTTTCTTGAAAAAATATATTAAAATATAAACCAAAACTTCTCCAATTTGGTATTTAAAACTTGTATATAATTTGAAACAACGTATTAGATTTTGACTATATATGATGAACCGGAAGTGATACTTTATTTGAAGCTCTGAACTGATTTTCTTCAAAAAGTATATTAAAATATAATCCGAAATTATTCAAATTTGGTATTTGAGACTTTTATTTTAATAAGAATAACATATTAGATTTTTGCTAAAATTGATAAACCGAAAGTGGTACTTTACTGGAAGCTCTGAACAGATTTTCTTGAAAAAATATATTAAAATATAATCCAAAATTGTTCAAATTTGGTATTTGAGACTTTTATTTTAATAAGAATAACATATTATATTTTTGATAAAATTGATAAACCGGAAGTGATACTTTACTGGAAACTCTGAACAGATTTTCTTGAAAAAATATATTAAAATATAAACCAAAACTTCTCAAATTTGGTATTTAAAACTTGTATATAATTTGAAACAACGTATTAGATTTTGACTATATATGATGAACCGGAAGTGATACTTTATTTGAAGCTCTGAACTGATTTTCTTCAAAAAGTATATTAAAATATAATCCGAAATTATTCAAATTTGGTATTTGAGACTTTTATTTTAATAAGAATAACATATTAGATTTTTGCTAAAATTGATAAACCGGAAATGGTAGTTTACTGGAAGCTCTGAACAGATTTTCTTGAAAAAATATATTAAAATATAATCCAAAATTGTTCAAATTTGGTATTTGAGACTTTTATTTTAATAAGAATAACATATTATATTTTTGCTAAAATTGATAAACCGGAAATGGTAGTTTACTAGAAGCTCTGAACAGATTTTCTTGAAAAAATATATTAAAATATAATCCAAAATTGTTCAAATTTGGTATTTGAGACTTTTATTTTAATAAGAATAACATATTATATTTTTGATAAAATTGATAAACCGGAAGTGATACTTTACTGGAAACTCTGAACAGATTTTCTTGAAAAAATATATTAAAATATAAACCAAAACTTCTCAAATTTGGTATTTAAAACTTGTATATAATTTGAAACAACGTATTAGATTTTGACTATATATGATGAACCGGAAGTGATACTTTATTTGAAGCTCTGAACTGATTTTCTTCAAAAAGTATATTAAAATATAATCCGAAATTATTCAAATTTGGTATTTGAGACTTTTATTTTAATAAGAATAACATATTAGATTTTTGCTAAAATTGATAAACCGAAAGTGGTACTTTACTGGAAGCTCTGAACAGATTTTCTTGAAAAAATATATTAAAATATAATCCAAAATTGTTCAAATTTGGTATTTGAGACTTTTATTTTAATAAGAATAACATATTATATTTTTGATAAAATTGATAAACCGGAAGTGATACTTTACTGGAAACTCTGAACAGATTTTCTTGAAAAAATATATTAAAATATAAACCAAAACTTCTCAAATTTGGTATTTAAAACTTGTATATAATTTGAAACAACGTATTAGATTTTGACTATATATGATGAACCGGAAGTGATACTTTATTTGAAGCTCTGAACTGATTTTCTTCAAAAAGTATATTAAAATATAATCCGAAATTATTCAAATTTGGTATTTGAGACTTTTATTTTAATAAGAATAACATATTAGATTTTTGCTAAAATTGATAAACCGGAAATGGTAGTTTACTGGAAACTCTGAACAGATTTTCTTGAAAAAATATATTAAAATATAATCCAAAATTGTTCAAATTTGGTATTTGAGACTTTTATTTTAATAAGAATAACATATTATATTTTTGATAAAATTGATAAACCGGAAGTGATACTTTACTGGAAACTCTGAACAGATTTTCTTGAAAAAATATATTAAAATATAAACCAAAACTTCTCAAATTTGGTATTTAAAACTTGTATATAATTTGAAACAACGTATTAGATTTTGACTATATATGATGAACCGGAAGTGATACTTTATTTGAAGCTCTGAACTGATTTTCTTCAAAAAGTATATTAAAATATAATCCGAAATTATTCAAATTTGGTATTTGAGACTTTTATTTTAATAAGAATAACATATTAGATTTTTGCTAAAATTGATAAACCGGAAATGGTAGTTTACTGGAAGCTCTGAACAGATTTTCTTGAAAAAATATATTAAAATATAATCCAAAATTGTTCAAATTTGGTATTTGAGACTTTTATTTTAATAAGAATAACATATTATATTTTTGCTAAAATTGATAAACCGGAAATGGTAGTTTACTAGAAGCTCTGAACAGATTTTCTTGAAAAAATATATTAAAATATAATCCAAAATTGTTCAAATTTGGTATTTGAGACTTTTATTTTAATAAGAATAACATATTATATTTTTGATAAAATTGATAAACCGGAAGTGATACTTTACTGGAAACTCTGAACAGATTTTCTTGAAAAAATATATTAAAATATAAACCAAAACTTCTCAAATTTGGTATTTAAAACTTGTATATAATTTGAAACAACGTATTAGATTTTGACTATATATGATGAACCGGAAGTGATACTTTATTTGAAGCTCTGAACTGATTTTCTTCAAAAAGTATATTAAAATATAATCCGAAATTATTCAAATTTGGTATTTGAGACTTTTATTTTAATAAGAATAACATATTAGATTTTTGCTAAAATTGATAAACCGAAAGTGGTACTTTACTGGAAGCTCTGAACAGATTTTCTTGAAAAAATATATTAAAATATAATCCAAAATTGTTCAAATTTGGTATTTGAGACTTTTATTTTAATAAGAATAACATATTATATTTTTGATAAAATTGATAAACCGGAAGTGATACTTTACTGGAAACTCTGAACAGATTTTCTTGAAAAAATATATTAAAATATAAACCAAAACTTCTCAAATTTGGTATTTAAAACTTGTATATAATTTGAAACAACGTATTAGATTTTGACTATATATGATGAACCGGAAGTGATACTTTATTTGAAGCTCTGAACTGATTTTCTTCAAAAAGTATATTAAAATATAATCCGAAATTATTCAAATTTGGTATTTGAGACTTTTATTTTAATAAGAATAACATATTAGATTTTTGCTAAAATTGATAAACCGAAAGTGGTACTTTACTGGAAGCTCTGAACAGATTTTCTTGAAAAAATATATTAAAATATAATCCAAAATTGTTCAAATTTGGTATTTGAGACTTTTATTTTAATAAGAATAACATATTATATTTTTGATAAAATTGATAAACCGGAAGTGATACTTTACTGGAAACTCTGAACAGATTTTCTTGAAAAAATATATTAAAATATAAACCAAAACTTCTCAAATTTGGTATTTAAAACTTGTATATAATTTGAAACAACGTATTAGATTTTGACTATATATGATGAACCGGAAGTGATACTTTATTTGAAGCTCTGAACTGATTTTCTTCAAAAAGTATATTAAAATATAATCCGAAATTATTCAAATTTGGTATTTGAGACTTTTATTTTAATAAGAATAACATATTAGATTTTTGCTAAAATTGATAAACCGGAAATGGTAGTTTACTGGAAGCTCTGAACAGATTTTCTTGAAAAAATATATTAAAATATAATCCAAAATTGTTCAAATTTGGTATTTGAGACTTTTATTTTAATAAGAATAACATATTATATTTTTGCTAAAATTGATAAACCGGAAATGGTAGTTTACTAGAAGCTCTGAACAGATTTTCTTGAAAAAATATATTAAAATATAATCCAAAATTGTTCAAATTTGGTATTTGAGACTTTTATTTTAATAAGAATAACATATTATATTTTTGATAAAATTGATAAACCGGAAGTGATACTTTACTGGAAACTCTGAACAGATTTTCTTGAAAAAATATATTAAAATATAAACCAAAACTTCTCAAATTTGGTATTTAAAACTTGTATATAATTTGAAACAACGTATTAGATTTTGACTATATATGATGAACCGGAAGTGATACTTTATTTGAAGCTCTGAACTGATTTTCTTCAAAAAGTATATTAAAATATAATCCGAAATTATTCAAATTTGGTATTTGAGACTTTTATTTTAATAAGAATAACATATTAGATTTTTGCTAAAATTGATAAACCGAAAGTGGTACTTTACTGGAAGCTCTGAACAGATTTTCTTGAAAAAATATATTAAAATATAATCCAAAATTGTTCAAATTTGGTATTTGAGACTTTTATTTTAATAAGAATAACATATTATATTTTTGATAAAATTGATAAACCGGAAGTGATACTTTACTGGAAACTCTGAACAGATTTTCTTGAAAAAATATATTAAAATATAAACCAAAACTTCTCAAATTTGGTATTTAAAACTTGTATATAATTTGAAACAACGTATTAGATTTTGACTATATATGATGAACCGGAAGTGATACTTTATTTGAAGCTCTGAACTGATTTTCTTCAAAAAGTATATTAAAATATAATCCGAAATTATTCAAATTTGGTATTTGAGACTTTTATTTTAATAAGAATAACATATTAGATTTTTGCTAAAATTGATAAACCGAAAGTGGTACTTTACTGGAAGCTCTGAACAGATTTTCTTGAAAAAATATATTAAAATATAATCCAAAATTGTTCAAATTTGGTATTTGAGACTTTTATTTTAATAAGAATAACATATTATATTTTTGATAAAATTGATAAACCGGAAGTGATACTTTACTGGAAACTCTGAACAGATTTTCTTGAAAAAATATATTAAAATATAATCCAAAATTGTTCAAATTTGGTATTTGAGACTTTTATTTTAATAAGAATAACATATTATATTTTTGATAAAATTGATAAACCGGAAGTGATACTTTACTGGAAACTCTGAACAGATTTTCTTGAAAAAATATATTAAAATATAAACCAAAACTTCTCAAATTTGGTATTTAAAACTTGTATATAATTTGAAACAACGTATTAGATTTTGACTATATATGATGAACCGGAAGTGATACTTTATTTGAAGCTCTGAACTGATTTTCTTCAAAAAGTATATTAAAATATAATCCGAAATTATTCAAATTTGGTATTTGAGACTTTTATTTTAATAAGAATAACATATTAGATTTTTGCTAAAATTGATAAACCGAAAGTGGTACTTTACTGGAAGCTCTGAACAGATTTTCTTGAAAAAATATATTAAAATATAATCCAAAATTGTTCAAATTTGGTATTTGAGACTTTTATTTTAATAAGAATAACATATTATATTTTTGATAAAATTGATAAACCGGAAGTGATACTTTACTGGAAACTCTGAACAGATTTTCTTGAGAAAATATATTAAAATATAATCCAAAATTGTTCAAATTTGGTATTTGAGACTTTTATTTTATTAAGAATAACATATTCGATTTTTTCTAAAATTGATAAACCGGAAGTGATACTTTACTGAACAGATTTTCTTGAAATATTAAAATATAATCCAAAACTTCTCAAATTTGGTATTTAAAACTTGTATATAATTTGAAACAACATATTATATTTTGACTATATATGATGAACCGGTAGTGATACTTTACTTGAAGCTCTGAACAGATTTTCATGAAAATTAAAATTTAATATTTAGGAGGCATATACAAATTATTGCAACAATCCTATTCTACCTTAAATGGCGGGAGGTATTGTGTCATATAACATGTTTTATCATTTACTTAGTTTACTTTAAAAATTTCAAAACTTTTCTTTGATAATTAAAACAGTTTCAACCTACTCTTTTTTTGTCCTCATTAAAGAAAAATCTCAATGGATATGAAACTCTCAGTATTCTTTTCACGTTCGATCGTGTCGCTGTCTCGCCATATGAGCCCACGATATCTTACGTAATAATAACCGAACAGAATATTCTCTGTTGGCGAAGATATTTTGAGATTTTGATGGTTAAAGGTCATAAACCGTGATTTCCTTATGGAACGTCATATAGGAAGTCTTAAAGGACCTTCAGTTGCCGTATATAGGAGTGAAGGCTGCAAAAAAATTCTACTCGAGGCTGAAGAAAAATAATATTTCAAATGGTTGATTGTATTTGTAGAAAATATTCAAATGGGCCCATAAGCCGTGATCGAAATAGATACTTTTAAAAAATGTTACACGGTTTGAGTACATGCCAGAGCTTGTAAATGTCATAGCGTCTAAAATTTGGGCCGTATGATATTTAAACGCTATGGAATACCTCGGGTTTGATGGCGCTTTGAAGCCAGCCCGTTTTACACATAAAACTTATGAATTAAAAACGCCAAAATGTTATGATTTTTAATTCTTTAGGGCCATTTTTACGACTCCCAACTGTCAATCAAAAAGTACCCATTCTTAACGGTAACTTTTGGTTTTACATATTTTTACTTCTCGCTAAGAGAGGTATTGTATTCATGCTAAAAATCGCATATCCAGATTTTAGTGAATAAGCACGTTTTATGGTCCCTAGAATCCGATTATAACATTTTTACGATGATGTCCGTATGTGTGTGTGGATGTGTGTGTGTGTGTGTGTGTGTGTGTGTGTGTGTGTGTGTGTGTGTGTGGATGTGTGTGGATGTGTGTGTGTGTGTGTGTGTGTGTGTGTGTGTGTGGATGTGTGTGGATGTGTGTGTGTGTGTGTGTGTGTGTGTGTGTGTGTGTGTGTGTGTGTGTGGATGTGTGTGTGTGGATGTGTGTATGTGTGTATGTATGTATGTATGTATGTATGTATGTATGTATGTGTGTGTGTGTGTGTGTGTGTGTGTGTGTGTGTGTGTGTGTGTGTGTGTGTGTGTGTGTGTGTGTGGATGTGTGTGTGTGTGTGTGTGTGTGTGTGTGTGTGTGGATGTGTGTGGATGTGTGTGTGTGTGTGTGTGTGTGTGTGTGGATGTGTGTGTGTGGATGTGTGTATGTGTGTATGTATGTATGTATGTATGTATGTATGTATGTGTGTGTGTGTGTGTGTGTGTGTGTGTGTGTGTGTGTGTGTGTGTGTGTGTGTGTGTGTGTGTGTGTGTGTGGATGTGTGTGTGTGGATGTGTGTATGTGTGTATGTATGTATGTATGTATGTATGTATGTATGTATGTATGTATGTATGTATGTATGTGTGTGTGTGTGTGTGTGTGTGCGCGAGCGCGCGCGTGTGTGTGTGTGTATGTTGGATTCACTATATCTCAAATAATATAAGACTTAAGACATTTTTAACTACGGATTCCTCAATCTAACAATAATGGGAAGAGTCGAGTCAGTTTTGGTAACAATTGGACAACCGGAAGTAGTAGTTACAAGAAAAAAATCATGTGAATATTATTTATCGAAAATTTATGTAAATACTTATATTAAAGAACGTTAAATTCTTTATTCGATAAATATAAATTCATTATTATATCTTCTATAGTTTTAGAGATAAAGAAATGCATATAAAATAATTTGATGTAAAAATTCTTAGATCAAACTACTTCAAGGCAAGAAATTCAAATGTTTGTAATTCACACATAAATGTCACTGTCAAAAATATTTGTATGCCACTGTCAAAAATATTTGTACATCATTATGAAGATTATGAAAATAAATAAAAAGTCAACAACGCAAAAGAATATACCTAAAAAAGAATATAAAAGGAATTTGCGAAAAAATGACGAATATAAAGAAAGAGAAAAGGAAAGTAGAAAAAGAAAATTTCAGGATTTTGAATATAAAGAAAATGTATGTATTGTACATAATTTATTTATTTAGGTAAAATATCTGGCGAGAGGTTATGTGTTGGCCACATTAGATTTTTTTGCTTTTGAAACTAAAATAGATAAAGTTTAACACTATTCAAATAATCGTCCTTGAACCTAAATTCCCCGATGCTCATTTATTCCTCTGGTTGCCATGGAAATGTTTAGAAAAAATTATAAACAGGTTCCTGGCGTTGCCTAGCAACCACTCTACATACTCATTTGTTTGAAAATCGGCTGGATTCAATTGTTTAACCTATATATCACGAAGCTAAACATAGCATGACTAAAATAACTACATTTATACGCGAGTCCTTAAACACAAAAAGAAGAAGAGTTCAATCCATGACTATAGAATAGTTACTCAGTTATCATTTTATTCAAAACATCCTTAAACTGTCCTAAATTAATTTAAAATAAGAGAATAGTATTTAAAACAATTTCCTGAAATCAAATATATATCTTTCAAACAAAAATAAGCGTGCCAAATGGCTGAAAGCATAAATAAAGTTACGAAAACACCTTCGTACATTTCAAAGAATAAATTTAAGTAACAGTACAACATTTTTAATGAATTTCTAATCAATTTGAAGCTTGGATTCTTAGTTTTTCAGTAGCCGAAATTATCATAAAACTATTTTTACTTTTTCTATTTTCATCCGAGGCCAGAGTATTGCATAATTTTCTGTTTAAACGCCGGAAAATTCGAATTTTATAAATAAGTTCTATTTATTTTAGGAGTCGAAACATATATATATATATATATATATATATATATATATATATATATATATATATATATATATATATATATATATATATATATATATATATATATATATATATATATATATATATATATATATATATATATATATATATATATATATATATATATATATATATAGTTTAGTACTTTAGTTCTTTCAGACAATTCTGAATAAGTTTAAAAAAGTTTCAGACAGTCTTAGAGACTTTTAAGACAGTTAGGTAGTATTTAAAATAGTTTCAGACAATCCTGAATACATTTAAGACAGCCGGGAAGCATTGTAAAAAGTTTCTGAGTGATTCTGAAATGATTTCATACAATTGAGAATTATTTAAAACTTTAAACAATCCTGAAAGTTGCTATGTATTTGAAATAATTTTAGACAATCTTAAATAATTTTCAGACTGTTAGGAAGTATTTAAAAAAAATCTGATGTGGACACCACACGACTTCCTTGTACGCAAGACCAATATGAAGATGAAGTATAGACTCAATTATAAAATTGCACGTATTTGACGTAATTTGACATTAACATCTATTTTTTATTTTTTTGTTATTTTTTGTCCTAATCCATAGCAAGCTTCAATACAAAAACCAAAATGTATACAAAGGGCTAATTTAATAATACTTGATGTGCCAGACGCAGAATTCTCTTATTTGAAGCATTTATTTCTAAAATCAAAATAAAACCATTTTATTAAAGAAAAACTGTTAACAACTTCAGGTAATATATCACTTCCGGTTAGCCTGTTTTAACCAAATTCTGCTTTGTTATTCCAATTGATATAAAAGTCTTATATACTAAATTTGAAAAGTTTTGGATTATATTTTAATATAGTTTTTCATTAAAATCTATTATAGGCTTCAAATAAAGTACCATTTCTGGAAATTATGTAATGACCAAAAAGGGAGGTGCACAACTAGATGTTATAGAAGTCCTAAATACAAAATTTCAACTTTCTACGGCTTACCGTTTTTGAGTTATGCGAGATACGTACGTACGTACAGACGTCACGACGAAATTAGTTAGAATGGATTCAGGGATGGCCAAAATGGATATTTCCGTTGAAATCTGGAAACCGAAATTTTCGCGAATACAATACTTCCTTTACCTCGTACAAGGAAGTAAAAAATCACATAATTCTGAACAAATTTCAGACATTTAGAAACTATGTAGAACAGTTTCACAGAACTTATTTATAAATTTCGCATATATGTATATATATATATAGTAACCATTTTTTTTTCAGAATTGGAATCCACAATACCGTCTAATGTTTTGGGCTACGCCAAAGATGCTGATACAGAATTAGTGCGACTGGTAAAAGTCGGCCCTAAACCAATAGAAGGCCATGACTTCATTTACGATTTGAAAAAAGCGCCAAAAAATTCATCACAAGGTAAGTTTCATCAATAGGGGATTCCACCATTTTAACCCCCCGCCATACCATAAGTAAGGGAGGTAATGTTTCCGATCCAAAAATTCGATAGTGACGATTTTTTTTTCTTCCGCGATAACTCTTATATAAAACTTCCAAAAAAATTTATTTTCCGTATTTAAGCTTTTTGCATTCATATAAAGAGTTGATTAGATTTTGGGTAATATTGGACAACCGGAAGTTTTATTTTATTTGAAGCCCATAACAGTTTTTAATGAAAAACTATATTAAAATATAATTTAAAACTTTTCAATTTTAATATTTAAGACTTGTATACTTAAGGGAACAACATATTAAATTTTGGCTACAATTGATAAACCGGAAGTGATACTTTACTGGAAACTCTGAACAGATTTTCTTGAAAAAATGTATTAAAATATAATCCAAAACTTCTCAAATTTAATATTTAAAACTTGTATATAATTTGAAACAACATATTACATTTTGACTATATATGATAAACCGGAAGTGATACTTTACTTGAAGCTCTGAACTGATTTTCTTCAAAGAGTATATTAAAATATAATCCAAAATTATTCAAATTTGGTATTTAAGACTTTTATTTTAATAAGAATAAAATATTAAGATTTTTGCTGAAATTTATAAAAAGGAAATGGTACTTTACTGGAAGCTCTAAACAGATTTTCTTGAAAAAATATAATTCAAAACTTCTCAAATTTGGTATTTAAAACTTGTATATGCTATTTTAAACAAAAAATTGGCGGGTGGTCAAGTGCTAGTCACATCAAATTTTCACTAATTTCTCTTAATTCAATAGAACTGTAATCTCCCACTTCTAACTGCTACAAAAATTTAAATACGCCTCTGTGTTAACCTTGAAGGTCGCATAATTTAAAAAAATAATTCAAACTGTTGTAAATATTAGTGTGAAGTTTAAAAATGCTGACTGAAACTGTCTAAACATTTCTGAACGCCTGAAATTTGACACTTAATACTAAATGTTCATCAGACCATCTTGATAGGTTTTCTAATTATGTATTATGGCTTGTATTTTATAAAACATAGTTTTTCAATTATCAGATAATTGATTTAGCCTTACAAAGTCTTTTAATTTGTAAAAAAAATCGAGATAATAGAAAACTCTTTTAAAGAATATTGTAAACAGTTCTTTAATTTATTCAAGATTATCTAAAATTGTTTTAAACACTTCCTACATGTTTTAGTTTTATTGAAAACTGTTTGAAACTGTACAAAAATGTTTTAAATACTTTTCAACTCTCTTAAAGTTTTCAGGATTGCCTGAAACTGTTTTAAATTCATCTTAAATGTCTTAAATTTATTCAGCGAGTCAATTTATTGTTTAACCCCGTACAACACGATTTTTGATTTGTGTATTTCAGGTATAAAAGTGGTTAAATTTTCAGTCAAAAACTCCTAAAACCCGGGTTCAAAAATTGTACATTTTTGGTTCAAAATGTGAGGTTAACAATCGGTCTATATCTCGATTTTGGTTAAATATAGATTGTTAATTCTAGCAGAATCGAACTCTGGAGGGTCGATTTGATGTATTAGTATTTTAAAAGCGTCAAAAAGGCCTTAGAGATCATGGGAAAAAGGATGGAAATTTTTGAAAAAAATTGCCCCAAAAAATGTTTTTTATTTTTCCCACAATTCGTCAACGATTGAAATTATTTTCAAATTAACACTAAATTCGTGTTCTACGGGGTTTGAAATATAATTTAACTCAATTCCAAATTTTAAAACCGTCTGGATAAAGTTTTATTTATATATTTCTAAAATGGCGTCCCTGAAATGTCTTAAGCTTATTTTTACCTCCCGTCATACCGTAGGTAAGGGAGGTAATGTAATCGTGCCAAAAATTCGATGGTGAGTTTTCAGTAAATAAGCACGAATTATGGTCCCCACAACACGTTTTTACTATTTTTACGATGATGTCTGTGTGTGACGATTTTTTCGTCCACGATAACTCTTATAACAAACTTCCAAATATTTCTATTTTCCGTATTTAATCTTCCTGCATTCATATAAAGAGTTGATTAGATTTTGGGTAAAATTAGATAACCGGAAGTGACTGTTTACTTGAAGCCCATAACAGTTTTTAATGAAAAACTTTATTAAAATATAATCCAAAACTTTTCAATTTTAGTATTTAAGACTTCTATATGAAGGGGAACAACATATTAGATTTTGGCTAAAATTTATAAACCAGAAGTGATACTTTACTTGAAGCTCTGAACAGATTCTCGTGAAAAATATATTATGATATACTCCAAAACTTGTCATATTTAGGATTTAAGACTTTTATATGAAGGGGAACAACATATTAGATTTTGGATACAATTGATAAACCGGAAGTGATACTTTATTTGAAGCTCTGAACATATTTTTGTGAAAAATAAATTGATACAATCCAAAACTTTTCAAATTTGGTATTTAAGACTTTTATATTAATGAGAACAACATATTAGATGTTTTGTAAAATTGATAAACCGGAAGTACTACTTTACAGGAAGCTATAAACAGATTTTCTTGAAAAAATATATTGAAACATGATCCAAAACTTCTCAAATTTGGTATTTAAAACACGTGTATAATTTGAAACAACATTAGATTTTGACTATACCTATATGATAAACCGGAAGTGGTACTTAATTTGGAGCTCTTAACAGATTTTCGAGGAAAAACAATAAAATATAATCTAAAATTTGGTATTACAGACTTTTCTATTTATTGGAACAAATTAGATTTTGTTTACAAACGATCAACCGGAAGTAATACTTAAAGTTCATTGCTATTTTAAACAAGGAATTGACGGGAGGTCATGTGTTGGCCACATCAGATTTTTTTCTATTTTGGTTATTTGAGTCCCTCAGTGTCTGGTCGCGAATCTGTGGAACCCGGTTCGATTCCGCCCGACGCCAAATATTTCGATTTTTAAATAGCACAATATTGACCTCAGTGGTGCGCTCTCCCCGCCAGCATTGAATACCCGTGAAGATATATTTTATTTTACCGGTTTCAAGATATTATTTCATTGTTTACATGTACAAAAGTAGGCTGGTAACTAAGTAATAACTGTATCTGTGTGGTAATATTATTACAATACTGATTTGTCAACAACGGTCCACAAAATGAAAATAAAATAAAATGAATATATAATGCTTTTCATTAATACATACAGATAACGTTAGCCTGTCGTTCAAAATACGGTCTACTTTATTCTAAAGTAATAAACATGAGGAATAAAGCACAAATTTGAATATTTGTCATAATGACATATGTCAAAATAATTGTTCTGTTAACCATAGCAATTTAAAAGTAGTATTAATGAGAGAATTTCAAAAAATGGTATTTAGCAATAATGTCTTAATTTTCTGAAACCGATAAACTATTGAACAAACCACGGATGTTATTAATCATAATAAGCCTTAGATGTCTTAAAATCCTCGCTCTATGAGCTCGGATTTCAAACCGACATCTTCGGCAGTTATGATATACATAACATTCCTAGGTATGTTAATAGTGTACCCGCTATGGGCACACACAAAAGGGGCGGGCAGACCACTCCGCTGCCACGCTAAGATAAAAATCTGATGTGGCCAACACATAACCTCTCGCCAGATATTTTACCTGGTTGTACGCATAAATCGAAAAATATTTTAAATACAAATACATATATTCATGTCTCACTACAAAATAATTCTCACATATATTTGCAAAATCTATGGGATATTTCAAAATAAATTATGTACAATACATACATTCTCTTTATATTCAATATCCTGAAATTTTCTTTTTCTACTTTCGTTTTCTGTTTTCTTTTTCTTCGTCATTTTTTCGCAAAATCCTTTTATATTCTTTTTTACGTATATTCTTTTGCGTTGTTGACTTTTTTTATTTTCATAATCTTCATAATAATGTACAAATATTTTTGACAGAGGCACACAAATATTTTTGACAGTGACATTTATGTGTCAATTACAAACATTTGAATTTCTTGCCTTGTAGTAGTTTGATCTGAGATTTTTTACATCAAATTATTTTATATGCCTTTCTTTATCTCTAAATCTATAGAAGATATAATAATGAATTTATATTTATCGAATAAAGAATTTAACGTTCTTTAATATAAGTATTTACATAAATTTTCGATAAATAATATTTAGATAATTACCTCTCGCTAAGAGAGGTATTGTATTCATGCTAAAAATCGCATATCCAGATTTTAATGAATAAGCACGTTTTAAGGTCCCTAGTATCCGATTATAACATTTTTACGATGATGTCCGTATGTGTGTGTGTGTGTGTGTGTGTGTGTGTGTGTGTGTGTGTGTGTGTGGATGTGTGTGTGTGTGTGTGTGTGTGTGTGTGTGGATGTTGGATTCACTATATCTCAAATACTATGAGACTTAAGACATTTTTAACTACAGATTCTTTAATCTAACAATAATGGGAAGAGTCCAGTCAGTTTTGGTAACAATTGGACAACCGGAAGTAGTAGTTACAAGAAAAAAATCGTCTAAATATTATTTATCGAAAATTTATGTAAATACTTATATTAAAGAACGTTAAATTCTTTATTCGATAAATATAAATTCATTATTATATCTTCTATAGATTTAGAGATAAAGAAAGGCATATAAAATAATTTGATGTAAAAAATATCAGATCAAACTACTACAAGGCAAGAAATTGAAATGTTTGTAATTGACACATAAATGTCACTGTCAAAAATATTTGTATGCCTCTGTCAAAAATATTTGTATATTATTATGAAGATTATGAAAATAAAAAAAAGTCAACAACGCAAAAGAATATACGTAAAAAAGAATACAAAAGGAATTTGCGAAAAAATGACGAATATAAAGAAAAAGAAAAGGAAAGTAGAAAAAGAAAATTTCAGGATATTGAATATAAAGAAAATGTAAGTATTGTACATAATTTATTTTAAAATATCCCATAGATATTGCAAATATATGTGAGAATTATTTTGTAGTGAGACATGAATATCTATATGTATTTGTATTTAAAAATATTTTTCGTTTTATGCGTACAACCAGGTAAAATATCTGGCGAGAGGTTATGTGTTGGCCACATCAGATTTTTTTTTCTTGTAACTTCTACTTCCGGTTGTCCAATTGTTATGAAAACTGACTCGACTCTTCCCATTATTGTTAGATTGAGGAATCCGTAGTTAAAAATGTCTTACGTCTTATAGTATTTGAGATATAGTGAATCCAACATCCACACACACACACACACATCCACACACACATACGGACATCATCGTAAAAATGTTCTAATCGGATTCCAAGGACCTTAAAACGTGCTTATTCATTAAAATCTGGATATGCGATTTTTAGCATGAATACAATACCTCTCTTGGCGAGAGGTAAAAATACTAGGATCAGTTAAATTGTATAATAATAATAATAATAAACATAAACGCAGACTTATACGAGGGTTGCCTTTTATATTTCGGGATTGGACAACCCTAGTGTTGCAATCTGGCAACTGACAGCTCTATCGTAAAGTTTGACATTTTTGAGGTTATACGTACTAAGAACGTTTTGACATACGAGCGCTATTTGTGTTGTTTACAGTAACTTAAAAGATTCATCTCGGCCAAAAAATGGAATTAAATCGTTAAACATTTTCGTGCGATTATTTTTTACAACTTTCGACGTGGATTAAGTCAACAACAGTGCATCGATGAACTTAATTCAATTTTAGGCGATGAAGCTCCATCAAGGACCAGTGTTTATCGATGGTATGGTGAATTCAACCGAGGTCGTAGTTCACTCCAAGACGAATTTCGTGAAGGTCGTCCAAAATCAGTTGTTGTTCCGGAAACCATTGATGCTGTGCGCGAACTGATATTGCAATATCGTCATGTGACCTATCGTGAGATTGAGGCAACCTTAGGCATTAGTGGGACCAGCATACATTCAATATTGCATGAACATTTGACTGTCAAAAAAATTTGTTCGCGTTGGATCCCACACAATTTGTCAATCGCTCAAAAAAAGGTCGAAAGAAATGCTCAAAAAATACGATCGCGGTGCTTCGAAACACGTCTATGACATCGTGACTGGTGATGAATCGTGGATTTACGCGTATGAGCCCGAAAGTAAACAGCAGTCGACTGTATGGGTGTTTCAAGATGAGCCAAATCCCACAAAAGTTGTTCGCGCACGAAGCACTTCCAAGCAAATGGTCGCCTGTTTTTTCGGAAAAACTGGACATGTCGCAACCGTACCACTAGAACAACGCAGAACAGTCAATTCTGAGTGGTACACAACCATTTGTTTGCCAGTTGTCTTCCAAGAAATCAGGAAAACCAACCGCCGAAGACGGATCACTCTTCACCACGACAATGCGAGCTCTCACACATCGGCTCAAACAACTGCATTTTTGAGCACTCAGAACATCGATTTGATGAGTCATCCGCCGTATAGTCCTGACTTGGCACCGAATGACTTCTTTTTATTCCCGTACGTAAAAAATAAAATGAGAGGTCAACGTTTTTCGACACCTAAAGAAGCGGTTGATGCGTTCAGAATGCATGTTTTGGAGATACCTCAATCAGAGTGGCAAAAGTGCTTCGACAATTGGTTCAAACGCATGCAAAAATGTATAGATCTTAATGGGGAATATTTTGAAAAACAATAAAGCTATTTTCGATGATTAATATTTGTTTTTGTTCTCTAATCCCGAAATATAAAAGGATACCCTCGTATAATTTCGAAAAGGTTATTAATTAATACAAAATGCAACTGTTTACAATGATGGATATAAAACAACTAAACTCATATCATACATAACAACGAAAACAAAATAAAAATTAACATAACAATAACAATGAAAATATAAATACAAGTAATAAAGTGGGCATGTGCCGATGAAGGCGGCGCGATCATAATTCATGGACGCGTCGCCTGCGTCGGTACAATAGCTATTACATATTAAAGAAACCAAAAGAAAATGGACAAATTTTAATCTGTTTCCTTACCTTTTACCAGCTCCTCCAGAACACCACACCGGTCACTTCCGTCACCTGCACACCTTCCTCTGGGACCCCCATCCGGAGTACACCATTCGGGCATTTGGTCTCGTTCTCAGGGTATCACTCCGACATGAAGGTATCCAGTCAGCGAGCCGTGGGGCACCAGCAGGACATCTTCATGTCACGCACATACACAAGAATGTGTCTTCGAGGGTACAGTCCCGAGCAAAAGATTGCTTTTACAGTGGGTACGTTGTTGGGGATACGACCAGTAAAGTTATGGTCTCACTCTGCGGTGGAATGGTAAGTTATTGTTACTTGTTACCCGTATTTTTTATTTAATTAGCCAGAAAAAAATTAATGAATTAGATATAACTATTTTACTTTTTAGCGAATGTTGGGCATGGACGGGAAAGCATAAAAAGAGAGTGACTGCCGTGGAAATGAGGTATTTACGTGGAGTATGTGGATATGTAAGACGGGATCGCGTCAGGAATAATTTGGTGTATGAAGAATGTATGGTTAGGAAGAATGTTGTTAAGAGGAATGAGCCAGTTGAGATGGTTTGGTCATGTGGAGAGAATGAAGAGTGAACGGCTTGTAAAGCGAATATATCTTGGTGAAATTGAGGGTGTTCGATTGCGTGGCCGTCCAGTGTGTAAGTGGATGGATGTGATTGATAAGGTACTAAAAGAGAGAAAGTTTCCGAGTGGGAAGAGAAGAAGAGCGTGTATGAATGCGATTATGAATGTGGCCGAGGCGAAAGAAGTGTGCTTAGACAGGATAGTGTGGCGAAGGATGATTGTTTCGTAACTATTATTGTGGTCCGGATGCGGTATTTCGCTACCGAAAATCGGTCACTTTAATATGTTAAGAGTGAGGAATATATGTTGTACCTATGATATCAGGTTAGTAATAATATTGTTGAAAGAGAGACTGATTATTTTTTGGATGATGTTATTGTTATTCTTTCGGGTTTGTGCTAACCCACTAAGTGGGAAATGCGTGATTTTATGTATGTATGTATGTATGTATGTATGTATGTATGTATGTATTTTACTTTTTTAACTAATTATTACAACAATTAACAATACGTATAACAATATTTAACATTTAAATTATTGGTAATGGACCATTATCTTCAATGGCCCTTAATTTTCTTCTGACTTGCCCCATGATCCTCTAGACATCTAGATCGATTTCTCGAATCTTTTGGTAAATACGACGTCGTATTGTTCTTCATTTGCAGCTTCCCATCCCTTGTCGTACATTTTTCTGGTCAATATTGTCCAAAATTCTGCTATTGGTCGAGTTTGAGGTACATTGGGAGGATTGTCCAATTTTGGAACAAAGTCTACGTTATTTTCGTTAATGGCATGAAGCTAGATCAGGCCAAAACATTATATCATCATTGGCGTGATGTGTATTTAAAAATTAAAGCAATTTAGAGAGGCATCTTTGAATATAAAGTTGTGCAATTAAGGCTTTTCCTCGAACACGACTAATGTACGGCTGCGAGATATATTCAAATTCAGATTTACCTTTGAACTTGACATTGTCTAGTGTGTTTTCCATGTCATTAGTATAAAAACCATCGTTTCCTTTCATCTCTGAATCGGCCAGAGTAAAATATTTCTCGTCATCCATTACAATAAGTTTATTGAGAAAATGAATGCGCCTTCACGCACGACTACATCTAGGGTATATTTTGGTGCCTTTCTTCTTTTTCGAAACACTACGTCATTTCGAGAAAGTGTTGTAAAAACAGTGGTCTTCGAAACATCGAATCTTCTGGGTACAGTTGTGCAATTAATCTTGTGCCTCAAAATTTTTGGTCGACCACTTTTGGGCAAATTAACACAGGGTGTACCTTCTTCACAATCTTTTATTGTCCGATAAATTGTTGTCACAGAGATATTGTGCATAAACTGCAACAATATCACACTTAGGTATTCGCCCAACAATATTGTAAATTCTTTTACTAATATCTAGCTTATATAACATTTTGCTGCATCAAATCGACAAAACTAAACTGTCAAAATGAAAACAAGTTAATTGTGATATTTTGTTTCCAGCGAAAATTTGATTAAACGTTATTCGGTATAAATACAATATTATGTATTTATTATTTCCAGTGACAACTAGATTATACCTTATTTAAAGATTTAGTCACTTTATTACAGTGTCTGGGGTTCTTGGTAGGCATAGGACAACGCCCTAGGGCTCCTTAAAAGGGCCCCGCGTTATTTTTAAGCGCGCCACGGTCTTTCACCCAGCCACTCACTTAAACCAATAAACATTATTTTCTCATTTTATTCTGGGAAAATCAATTTATTACATTGTTGCAATAATTTCAAAGAATTTTGCTGGTTACATACACTTTAAAAGCAGACATAAATATTTTCAAAAGTTTTTTCGGAATTTAAAATCGTTCCAAGGAATTCTGAATCATTTACAATATTTAAATATTTAAAATAGATAATGTAACGCATTTCCACGATATTACTAATTATTTATTTCCACTATTTATATCATTGTTTATTTATATCACGTTCAACTGTCCGCCTAGCGACCTCCACAGCGTCTATATACTCAACTGACTCAACAGCGTCTGTATATTCAACTGCTCGGACAGAAATCACTAACTGTCTAACTTCCACAGCCTCAGTATCACCATCTATCCGTATGCCACAATTCTTCAACACTAATGCCGAGTATTCACTTCAACTCGCCGTTACTGTCTTTGTACACTATACAGTGTGATTCATCGGTCTGTCCTCTCTTTATAACTCTTTTATTTTAAGTCAGATAGAAAAACTCTTCAAATATAATTTATATGATATATTATTGGCTATCTACGTACCATATGCATTTATATACAGGGTGCTCCGTTTAAGCGCAACAATATGTAACTTTATATTTCTTAATAGAACATCCTATATTTATTTATTTATTTGATAGTAAATTAGATTCCCTTTAAAAAAGTATTAAGTAAAAAGGGGTCTAAAATTATAAATTATGAAGTTATTTACGTTCATAAAAAATAGTAGTTCAGAGTGGAAAAACCATAATATAATACAAAATTTTGATCCTTTTTTATTTATATTTATTTTAAACATTACACTAATTCTAAACAAGCTAATAAAATTTAGTGACAGACTAAATAATGCAAAATTATAATAAATGCTCGAAAACTTGTCCTTCAACTTCAATAGATTTTTCTATTATAAATATTATATTAACCATCTCATCTTTACTAAAATTTGTATTATTCATTTTCACATCAACATCAACAATGATAAACTAAGAGTATTTGGACAACTTGTTTGTTTAAATTCGAAACAATTGATCATATTATCCATAGCTTACTTTGTTAATAATAACATGATAGAAACATCATTCAACGAATAAAGGTAAATAACTTCTTTATTTATAATTTTAGACCCCTTATTACTTAATGCTTTTTTAAAAAGAATCTAATTTACTATCAAAATAAATAAATAAATACAGGGTATTCCATTAAGAAATATAAAGTTACATATTGTTGCGCTTAAATGGAGCACCCTGTATACAAATGGATATGGTACGTAGATAGATAATACTATATCATATAAATTATATTTGAAGAGTTTTTCTATCTGACTTAAAATAAAAGAGTTATAAAGAGAGGACAGACCGTTGAATCACCCTGTATACTCAACTGATTTAACAGCGTCTGTATATTCAACTGCTCGGACAGAAGTCACACTTTTCACCTCACTATCTGTCTATTTATGTAACTAACTGTCTAACTTCCACAGCGTCAGTATCACCATCTATCCGTATGCCACAATTCTTCAACACCAATGCCGAGTATCCACTCCAACTCGCTGTTACTGTCCTTGTATACCTAGCTTCCCAAATACTCGGTAACACTACCGAGTATTTACTTCCACAGCTATCCCAGTTTACAAGTAACTTCCCGAATACTCTCTATATGTCTCTTCATGTAACTAACTAACCCCCGAGCATAGCTGCGTCCCTTTTATACAGCTGCCATTACCTTCTAAAGGGTTTTTCAATAAGGGCGGGTCGATGTTGAAATGGAATAAAACAAGATGTGTGTGAGGTATTAACGAAATTCTTTTTTTATTTGAAAGGCCCATGTATGCCATTATGTATGGAATATAATATCCTTCAAATGTCCGCCGCGGCTTCTCACGGTGGCACGGATCCGAGTGGTCTAATTTTCAATGACTCTGCCGCATAGATCCGGCTGAATTTGAGCGATGGCATTGGTAATGTTAACTTTAAAGGCATCCGTCGATTGCGGCTTATTGGCATAGACCTGCGACTTCAGGAAACCCCACAAGAAAAAGGCTAGTGGGGTCAAATCGCACGATCTTGGTGGCCAATTCACGTCACCTCTGCGAGAGATAACCGTACCCTCAAATCGTTCATGCAGAAGGTCCATTGTGGCGTCCGCTGTGTGGCACGTAGCGCCGTCCTGCTGGAATAACATGTCGTCTACCTCCATATCATCCAATTTGGGAAAAAAAGAAATCTGTTATCATCGTTCTGTAGCGCTCGCCATTGACGGTGATGGCTTCACCAACGTCGTTTTCAAAAAAGTACGGACCAATGACACCGCCGGTCCAAAATGTGGATGCATTCCGACCTGGTGAACCTCGTATGGGTTGGTGTCGTCCCATATACGTCAATTGTGTTTATTAACATAGCCATTCATCCAAAAATACGCCTCATCGCTAAAGATGATTTTTCGGCCAAAATTGGGGTCCTCTTCCAAACGCTCCGAAGCCCAGTCAGCGAACAAACGGCGTTGTCTATTGTCATTAACTTTGAGCTCCCAGGTCAGTTGGATCTTGTACGGGTGTAGGCCCAAGTCCCGACGCAAAATTCGCCAAGCTGAAGTCTGCGAAAGGCCGAGTTCTTGTGCACGGCGAGGAATTGATTGCCTCGGGTTCTCCTGCACACTTTCTCGGACCGCGGCAATGTTCTTGGCCGATCTTTGACGTACGGGTGTTGGCTGATTATTTACCGAACCGGTCGTCTCGAATTTGGCCACCAAACGTTGGAGAGTCGACTTTGAAGGGCCACCGCGTCTGCCGTAAAATGGGCGCAACGCGCGCACCGTTTTCACTAACAAGCATTCATTTTGATAACAGTTTTATCATTTGGAAGTGCTGCTCAATCGTGTAACTTGCCATGGTGATTTGGCATCTGTGGCAGAATAATAAACAACAGATTTGACAGACGCCACCAAAACAACATCGCTGCCACAGCCTGCCAACATCGACCCGCCCTTATTGAAAAACCCTTTAGAAAGCTCTAGAATGTTCGACCGCATAATAACAATAAACACAAAACAGGCGACCGGAAGTAATGAAACACGTCGCGGCTTGTTTGTTTACACAGCGTAGCAGCGGGGCTCACACGTTACAATATGTTTCAGACTGGCTACATTAAATCTAAAGAAGGCGACTTTTACATCGAACCAGCTGAAGAATACCAAAATTCTTCAGCACAGACATCAGTATTACATAGAATTCATAGGATGAAATCATCAGAATTGGAAAATTCGAAAGACATTGAAACGTGTGACACAAGAACAGACGTTACTGAACACGATGAGGAAGGTAAGTTCCCCACGAAATAACTTTTTTATTACACCGTTTTGTAATCGTGCCAAAAATTTGATGGTGAGTTTTCAGTAAATAAGCACGAATTAGGGTCCCCACAACACGTTTTTACTATTTTTACGATGATGTCTGTGTGTGTGACGAATTTTTCGTCCACGATAACTCTTATAACAAACTTCCAAATATATCTATTTTCCGTATTTAAGCTTCCTGCATTCATATAACGAGTTGATTAGATCTTGGGTAAAATTGGATAAATGGAAGTGATACTTTACTTGAAGCCCAAAACAGTTTTTAATGAAAAACTATATTAAAATATAATCCAAAACTTTTTAATTTTAGTATTTAAGACTTTTATATCAAGGGGAACAACATATTAGATTTTGGCTAAAATTAATCAACCAGAAGTGATACTTTACTTGAAGCTATGAACAGATTATCGTGAAAAATATATTATGATATACTCCAAAACTTGTCAAATTTAGTATTTACGACTTTTATATGAAGGGAAACAACATATTAGATTTTGAATACAATTGATAATCCGGAAATGATACTTTACTTGAAGCTCTGAACAGATTTTTGTGAAAAATATATTATGATATATTCCAAAACTTTTCAAATTTGGTATTTAAGATTTTTATATTAATGAGAACGACATGTTAGATTTCTTCTAAAATTGATAAACCGGAAGTGATACTTTACTTGAAGCTCTGAACAGATTTTTGTGAAAAATATATTGATATATTCCAAAATTTGTCAAATTAATATTTAAGACTTTTATATAACGGGAAGCAACATATTAGATTCTGGATACAATTGATAAACCGGAAGTGATACTTTATTTGAAGCTCTGAACAGATTTTCGTGAAAAATGAATTGATACAATCCAAATCTTTTCAAATTTGGTATTTAAGACTTTTATATTAATGAGTACAACATATTAATGTTTTCTAAAATTCATAAACCGGAAGTACTACTTTACAGGAAGCTATAAACAGATTTTCTTGAAAAAATATATTAAACATGATCCAAAACTTCTCAAATTTGGTATTTAAAACTCGTGTATAATTTGAAACAATATTAGATTTTGACTACACCTATATGATAAACCGGAAGTGGTACTTAATTTGGAGCTCTTAACAGATTTTCAAGGAAAAACAATAAAATATAATCCAAAATTTGGTATTACATACTGTTCTATTTATTGGAACAAATTAGATTTTGTTTACAAACGATCAACCGGAAGTGATACTTTACTTAAAGTTCATTGCTATTTCAAACATGGAATTGGCGGGAGGTCATGTGTTGGCCACATCAGATTTTTTTTTCTAGTTTGTGATTTTATAGGCCAGTCGTTAAAGAGTTCGGGACTTCCCCCGTCTGTAACTCGTAGAATATTGATGTTACGTAAAAATGTATATGGACCTTTTCGATAGAAAATTTATCCATCTTTAATTTTGATATTCACCAAATTTATCGTAGGACCACTCAGAACCGAGATATTGAAAAAAAAACGATTTTTGAACCATGTTAAAGCAAAATTTTGATTTTCCGGAGTTCGCCAGGGGAAAAAATTAGTTAAATCTTTTTCTCGATTTAGACCATGTTAATCTTTCTGACGACTGGTCTGCTATGATACCAAGGTATACAGGGTGTAAATGAAATAAGTGCATTAAATTTAACCAGTAATGTAACTCGATGAGAGGAACAATATTTCTTAATAACATTTTTTAATGAAAATTTTTACAACATTTTCGTCTGTCGAGATGTGTATAGTGCATAATAAATACACCTTACCAAGTAAATTCAGTCTCATTAATGAACATTATGAGCTATTCCCAAAATTAAAATCTGTTATGTGCTGAAAACATAGAACTTTTTGCACATGTTATGGATATAACTGTTGCTTTTTTTAAAATTGTCATATGTGACACTCCGTATTGTGATGTGATAAAGATGTACAAGATTAACAAATGTGCGAATATTAAGAACAGAATGAGTTGGTGATGATTTGGAAACGCTCCGTGTAAATGCGTTGGCAACTTCATGACACTGTCTTTATGTCAACCGTGATGTCAAGTAAAATGTAGTACAGATACGAGTAAAAAAATAAATAAACCATAGGTAAGTAATTACAATGTCTGTGTACTCGCATTTTGATAGAATTTTACCTTATAAACAAGTTTAGTAGTAATATTAAAATTTAATTTGAACAATTGACAGGACTGTCAATTGCTAAAACAAAATTTTTCATAGCTATTGCTACTGCATTCAATTATCACAAAAATATTTGGAACGACTCGTCAATTTACGGGGTGGTAAAAATGCTAAAAAAATATGCGATTTCGAGAAAAAGTTATTAAGAAATATTGTTGCTCTCGACGAGTTATATTACTGGTTAAATTTAATGCACTTATATCATTTACACCCTGTATGTAAATTTGGGAAATGTTTTGTTAAAATGCTAGTATGTATGGAATGTTCTTCCATGGTACCAAGCTGTCTACCTCTTTCAAGTTGTGACTCGTGTTGTGACTGTCTTTCTTTAGACAGGACTTGTTTGACTACTTTTCTACTTCAAGATTGTCGGCACAATTATGAACAGGCCCGGATTCAGGCGGAAAATAAGACAGATTATATTTTAAAAAACTGTTGCGAATTGTTCTGTTTTAATCTGTTTCGAGAAAGATTTTAAACAGTTTCAGATACTTCTGAATAAATTAAAGACAGTTTTCTAAATTAGCTAATAAACAGGTAATTATGAAATGTACTAAGAAATAAAAATATTGCCTAAAGCTACTCACGTGTGCTTCAAGTCTTTCTTACCAGCGGTATTTAATTATTTCATAATACTTATGTATTCAAGAAAAATGACTATTCAAGGTCATTTGTTCGAAGAAAGAATACACAGCATTTTATACCAGTAGCTTAGCATCATTTTGTATAAGAAAGAAAAAGATTATAATAATAATAATGCCATTAAACTATTATTCACGAAAAATGACTATTCAAGGTCATTTGTGAGCCGTCTGGTATAATATTACTCGCAGATAACTTCATTGCATTTTGTATGCATAATCGTGTAACATGAAATATTTACGGACACATGTTAACTGAAAAAATAAGACTAATTTATTTGAAAATTATGTTTCTTTCTAAATAATGCCTTATGTTTTTGCAAAATTCAAAAACATAGACTTAACTTATAAACCAAGGAATAATAATTTGATTTAAACGTCAACGCCACTGGGTAAATATTAGCACAGAGGGCAGTGTAGTAGATCTACGACATATGTCATTATTATTTATAGTGTGTTAGAAAGTAATGCCACTATTTACGTATATCTGTCACACCACATAAATTAAATAGACATAAGTCAAACAATTTTTCTCTTTCTAATACAAAATGTTGCTAAGCTACTGCTGTAAAGTGATGTGTATTCCTTCTTCGAACAAATGACCTTGAATAGTCATCTTTCGTGAATAATAGTATACTTTCTAACTCATTAAAAATACCAGCAACGTATGTCGTAGAGTTACAGACATGTAATTATCTCGTTTTCCGGGAATGGACTGTGTCATATTTTGAGTCAGAGCTCAACGTTTCGCCCGCAGTCGTATGGGGCATCTTCAGGAGCAAGGGGGATAGTACGGTCTTAAACAAGGTTACCCGACGTGTCAACCACGCTAGAGGCCGAGTTTAAGTAACAAGAGGGGGAGACTCAGTTTACAGGGTTACCCGACATGTAAACCACGCTAGAGGCCAAATAAACCAAGTGACGAAAGGAAGGCCGAGAAGACAGTTATATACTAATCTAAAGATACGGTAGATGAGCAAAGCTAATGAGGACCAATGGGAATCGAGTTGTCAGAACACAAACACTGTCTGCGTAATGGTATGGTATCAACATCTGCGGTCGCAGAACACCAACACAACACAGGACATAACATTTTATTTGAAAACTCCCGCATTTTAGCTCCTGTCCCTGAGTTTTACAGACGTAAATGCAGAGAAACATTAGAAATATGGAAACATCCTAATAACATCAATCGGGATGATGGCTATTTCTTGAGCCACATGTGGAAACCGGTGATTCTCGGAACACGACACGCCCAATCTACCATTACGAACTCGATTCCCATTGGTGCTCATTAGCTTTGCTCATCTACCGTATCTTTAGATTAGTATATAACTGTCTTCTCGGCCTTCCTTTCGTCACTTGGTTTATTTGGCCTCTAGCGTGGTTTACACGTCGGGTAACCTTGTAAACTGAGTATCCCTCCTTGTTGCTTAAACTCGGCCTCTAGCGTGGGTGACACGTCGGGTAACCTTGTTTAAGACAGTACTATCCCCCTTGCTCCTGAAGATGCCCCATTCGACTGCGGGCAAAACGTTGAGCTCTGACTCAAAATATGACACAGTCCATTCCCGAAAAACGAATATTTCTCACGACTCAGACTGCCTACGCAATTATGTAATTATCTACAATACTGCCCTCTGTATTAATGTTTACTAGTGGCGTTGACATTCAAATCAAATTATTATTTTATGGTTTACAAGTCTATATTTTTGTTTTATGAAATGTAGACGAAGAAGATAAAATTTTGAGAAAAGTTTTATTTAAAAAGAAACAATTTTTATATAAATTACATTTATTTTTCAGTTGAAATGTGTCCATAAATATTTCGTGGTGTACGCCTATGGGTACGAAATGCAGTGAAGTTATTTGGAAGTAATATTATATCAGACGGCTCATAAATGACCTTGAATAGTCATATAACTATTGTTCTATTTACTATTTTCTTTTTAAAATGTTACTATTATAAATTTGAAATTAGTTTTTTGATAGTGACATTTATCTGTCAGTTACATACATTTGAGATCTGAACAGGTAACCAAGGAGTTGTGCTTAGGGCACGAACAGACACGCGACTCGAGCAACCTTGAAGTGCTTGGAATCAGCTGATTTGTGTGCGCGTGTCATTTTGACATGTCACTTTGACAAAACCAATGTTTTGACATATTTTGAACTGCTAAAATTTTATTATTTTATTTCTTTTTAACGGTTCAAAATCAAAAAGTCAAAACATTGGTCAGCTGAAGCACGTCAAGGTCACTTGAGTCACGTGACTGCTCACATCCTATGAGCTTGCGCGAAAGAAAAATGCAGTTAAACTATAAACAATTAAGACTATTTATTACTGCTTAAAAATTAAAAGACCTTTCATTGTTTATTTTTGTTTCAGACAACCATATAATTTTTGACGACATTTTCACCGAAGACCATCACATTTCCAAACGTTCTACGTGGCTTAACAATCAATATGAACCAAGCACCGCGTCATATCAATCAAAAAACAGAGAATACTTCATCGAAATCTTAGTAGTCGTTGACAAAACAATGTACGACTACCACAGAACAAACGAAAGCTTAATACACTACATCCTAACCCTTATGTCTCACGTTAGTTTATTATATAAAGACGCTACAATTGGCAACCCTGTCAGCCTATTCGTCAAGGACATAATCATACTCTCTGACAAAATATTTGTCCCAAGAAGTCCAAATCATTTAGGAGTCAATTCGGGAGATATGCTGAGAAACTTTTGCAGTTATCAACAAAGTATGAAAAACTTTGCCAGTGGGCACGATGTTGCAATTTTGTTGACGCGGGAAGTTATATGTAGAAACACGGCAACAGGGCAATGTGACACTTTAGGGTTGGCAGAACTGGGGACGATGTGTAGCAAGGAAAATTCGTGCGCAATTATAAAAGACAAAGGACTGCCGACTAGCTATACGATAGCACACGAGTTGGGGCATGTTTTGAGCATCCCTCATGACGATGACCTTGAAAAGTGTGCAAGATATAATGAAAAGGATTCAGGTTTGTTATTTTTAAATTTAAAAAATAAGATTTAAAAAAATTGATCGTGCAAAACAGTTTTAAATAATGAATATAAAAGTGTTGCGCTACTTGCGTGCCATTTTTGAAGAGTCGATAAAAACTTGCTACCCACATTTTTTTTGACAAAATTCTCATTAATTGGCCAAAAAATACGTAAAGCCATAACGACGGCATCTGCGGTTAATACGACGTCTGTTACAAAAGTATCGGACCTTATATTTTCTTGCGAAAACCTTGAATCTTCGTAGGCATGCATGAATTTTTCCCGCCTGTCGATTTGAGTGAGGTAGTGTGTAGTGCTCTCGCCGGTTTTGCATTACAAGGAAAATGTCGAACCAGCACTATTGCATCAAATTTTGCCTGTGGTACACCACGAGTACGCGCCACAGGGTCAAACAATCACAAAAGAGTACTACAGGGATGTCCTCCGACGCTGTGCTCCAGCACCTTGCGACTTCTGGCTGTCCCCCAAACTCAAAAGGCCATTGAAAGGAACGCGATTTCAGACAAGAGAGGACATTACGAGATTTGTCCAATAAATACGCAAAATGGGATCATAAAAACTATATTTTCCAAAATTTAGAGTACATCAATCTTATCTCCTTCAAAATACTCCCCATTTGTAACAATACACTTGTCCCATCTCTGTTTCCATTGTTCAAAACATCCCTGGAAGTCCTGAGAAGTTAGGCTCTTCAGCTGTCTCGTCGTTTCGCCCACGCATGATCTTTTTGCATTTCGGGAACAAAAAGGGGCTAAGTCTGGTGAGTAGGGAGGGTGATCCAGCGTGGTGATCGAATTACGGGCCAGAAATTGACGGACAATCGTTGCTGAATATGCAATCACACAAATTTGGTCGCACACGATCCCTCAAGCGCTTGAGAACTTCCACGTAGAAGGCAGCAGTCACTGTTTGTCCTTCAGGAAGAAATTCATGACGGACAACACCATGCATGTCGACATTTTTTCGTTCGTGGTTCATCTTTTCCTTTCCATTCCTTGCTCTGCGATTTCAGCTCGATGTCGTACTCGTAAAACCATGATTCGTCATCAGTGATGATCCTTTCAAGGAAACCGGAAGTTTGAGCGGAGTTTTTGCAGTCAGTGCAGCATTCGGTCCTTCTCAACTTTTGGTCAGCTGTCAGCACCTTTGGGACGATTTTTGTACAAAACTTTCTCAACCGCACGTGTTTCAGTCCATCAGCACACGTTCGATGTTTTCATCAACACAGGACGTCCCTGGTCGTCCGGGCCTTGAATCATCCTTACAGTCTTCACGGCCTTTACTGAAATCCACTTGAAAAGAGCTGTTTTCTTCAGTGTGTTATCTCCATAAACAGCCCTCAACATTTCATGAATTTCCTGAGAGCTTTTCCCAAGTTTTACCAAAAATTTGATGTGTCGTTCATCTGTTCTCAATCTCTATCGAGACAAGAGCAAAAAAGGGCGCCACAAAAAAATCTCACCTCCAGTTGTACGCTTACCTCGACAGTCTGACGGTTACTGACGCTCCTGGGGCCCGATTCTTGAAATTTTTCACATACGTAAGTGGGAGAGATGCGCATGCGAATTGCATATTGGTATTCTTGAAACGAAATCGTGTGGTCGTAGGCGAATATTCCGTGCGCATTACATCGCATGGGTGTGAATAACTTAAAAGTATTATTCGCACACGAAACTGTGTCTGTCACTGTCACTTGTGTTTGGGGTATCAGTACTTAGGTGATATAAATCAAATTGTTTTTATATAATTCCGCGTACGTTTTATGATCTTATAATGACGCCAAATAGAAATCTAGTCTCCAAACACTTAAGTATCGTTATAATATTGGACAAATGTGTGATCGTGTATTAATAGAACGATGCAATGGATTGTTAAAAAGGAATTTTAGGCGCCTTTTAACGAGCTTTGCATTCCAAATCTGAAATGGTTAGCAACATAACGAGTATTATTATTACATAACACTGGCATATTAATATTGCCATATTATATACGTACATATTGTAAACTAAGAAAAATAACACATATGACAGCTACGGCTGACAGCTTTGGTTGACAGGTTGACAATGACAGTTAAAAACAATTATATGATGAAGCAATCACGTGGTACAAATGTTTTGTTTTGATTGGCTGCTACACACTACGTTCGTTTGCTTTCGAGAATCGTATGCGTAGGCTTCGACCGAGTTTCGTTTGGTATTCAAGAATACCACTCATACAGTACTGTTCGTGCACGAAACTAACCACACGAATTTTGTCGTGTGCGGAAAATTTCGCATGATTTCAAGAATCGGACTCCTGTAGATCTACCCCCAATAGAGCAGATAGTGCGCATGACCTAACATCACCCCAAAGTCACCTTAGTAAATTCCAACAATGGCGGCAGTTTTTTTCCATGGCCAAAGGTCGGATACGTTTCTAACAGACCTCATAATTTTATGAATACAGTGACAGAGTTTCAGTACCACGCAAGTAGCTCTTTAATTTTATTTTAATTTACTAGGTACAAAATATATCATGGGTCGGATGATCAAAAACGACTCAAAACCGTGGCTATGGAGCACATGTTCCCGCAAATATCTCACCAACTTCTTGGAGTCAAATCGGGCAAATTGCCTATTAAATAAACCAAACATTGACATGATTGATAATTACAACAATAATCAACTGCCTGGTGAAGATTTTTCAGCAGACAAACAATGCGAACTTATTTTTGGTTCTGGGTTGAATCTTTGTACTTATATGCCGAAATGTACATACTTATGGTGCGAGCTAAATATTAATACAGATGGTGGATGTCAGACACACCACCAGCCATGGGCAGATGGGACCATTTGTGGGCAATTCCACTGGTGCATGAGAGGGGAGTGCGTTCCTAGAGACCTCTCGGCTTTGCAACCAATTGGTAAGTGATATTGATATACCAAACATTATTTTCTTTAATTTAGGAAATAGGAAGAAATCATAAGCCTCAAGGGCTAAAGTATAGAATAGGGTCCAACCTTAATATTAGTTGAAATGACTATATATCGGTTCATTAGCCTCCTATACACTAAAATAAAGCAAAATTAAGGTTCGGAAACAAATATTTGATGAGATTTTATAGTAAAAAGTGAATATAACCTGTTTCCGTGCTCTAATTTCTGGTTTTAATACGATATTTTACATAAAAGAATAAAGTCCATTAAAAAAACTGCATTTTAAAGCTGGACCATATTCTATACTTCGCCCCATTATTGAGGATGCATTGTCCTGATGCAATACTAGTTTACTTCGATGCCTATGTCAACTACTACTACAAAAACTCATAATATACAGGGTGCAGCAGAACAAATTGAGCAGTTTTGAAGAGTTATAAAAAAGAAACCAGCCGTTAGCAATACATTGCCGTTGACACATTTCGCGGGGTATCGCGTTTACTTCTTCAACAATCTGCTCCCTTAGCGCTAGCAGATTTTGGGGGCGATGTTTAAACACTTTTTCCTTTAGATATCCCCAAAGAAAAAAGTCGCATATGCTTAAATCGGGCGGTCGCGCAGGCCACCCCACGTCACCTCTCAAAGACACTAGACGTCCAGGAAACATTTCTCTTAAAGCGTTTAGAGAATTTCGGGCTGTGTGGGCTGTAGCGCCATCCTGTTGGAACCAAAAGTCCCCTAATTTCTCTTCCTCAACGCCCGGAATTCAGGGTCACGGTCACGCCTCCCTCTTCAAAAAAGTACAGGCCTATAACGCCAAATTGTGATACGGCACACCACACCGTTAGTTTCGGAGAATGTAGCGGTCTTTCGTGAACAATTTGGGGGTTGTTTTCAGCCCAGTAGCGAAAATTTTGTTTATTCACAATCCCGCTTAGGTGAAAATGTGCCTCGTCGCTGCTGAAGAATGCTGCCTCAGGAGGGATCGCTGCAAGAATTTCCTCACACAGATTTTGGCGGTTGGCGCAGTCGTCCAATTCCTGAACCATCATTATTTTGAAGGGATGGAAATTCAAATCTAAATGCAGAATCCTCAAACTGCGGTCTGAAACCCCCAATACAATAGCGTGCCTTCGAACAGAACGTCTTGGCGATTGTTCGACTGCTGCTCTCACTAGCTCCACATTTTCTGGTGTTCTGATGGATCTTCGTCGGCCATGTGTACCTATTCTTAGTTTCCTCCAACTGCCGAATCCAGGACCGAATTGTGTTCGCAGTAGGAACAGCATTATTTCGCGGAATGTTGAACTATCGTCGAAAAGCTCTTTGCGTCGCAATCACAGATCGGTTGTTTTCATAAAACGCACGTACGGCAAAGCCACGATGTACTGCGGTCCAAACCATGTTGGGTACTAAAATGGGAATGCCGACAGAACAAAAGGAGACCTAGTGCAGCTGCCTTCTAGGGTCTCGTGGCCGCGTGCCTGAGTGCCAGGTCGCGAATCTGGGGAACCGGGTTCCCGACCGACGCCAAATATTTCCAATTTTAAAAGGCACAAAATTGACCCCTGTGGTGCACTCTCCACGCCAGCAATGAGTGCCCGTGAGGTTACGCCTGGTAAGCGCCCGCACGGTGGTTGTTATGCATACATGCGTGGCTTTGGATGCCCTACGCCTTGATGCCTTTTACCCATCCATCACGGAAGACAAAAGATTTTTAGTTTTTATATAGTCTTATGGGGTGCAAATATATCATCTATACCGATATCTGAGAAATATTCGTTTTCCGGGAATGGACTGTGTCATATTTTGAGTCAGAGCTCAACGATTCGCCCGCAGTCGTATGGGGCATCTTCAGGAGCAAGGGGGACGTGTCAACCACGCTAGAGGCCGAGTTTAAGCAACAAGGAGGGAGACTCAGTTTACAAGGTTACCCGACGTGTAAACCACGCTAGAGGCCAAATAAACCAAGTGACGAAAGAAGGCCGAGAAGACGGTTATATACTAATCTAAAGATACGGTAGATGAGCAAAGCTAATGAGGACCAATGGGAATCGAGTTCGTAATAGTAGATTGGGCGTGTCGTGTTCCGAGAATCACCGGTTTCCACATGTGGCTCAAGAAATAGCCATCATCCCGATTGATGTTATTAGGATGTTTCCATATTTCTAAAGTTTCCCTATATTTACGTCTGTAAAACTCAGGGACAGGAGCTAAAATGCATGAATTTTCAAATAAGATGTTATGTCCTGTGTTGTGTTGGTGTTCTGCGACCGCAGATGTTAATACCATACCATTACGCAGACAGAGTTTGTGTTCTGACAATCTAGTGTGAACACTCCTTCCTGTTTCACCTATGTATACTGTGCCGCAAGAACAAGGAATACTATAAACACCGGGTGACGACAAGGGTTCGCGTTTATCTTTAGTTTGGGGGAGTATTTCTGAGATCTTTTGTGGAGGTTTAAAAAAGACCTTAATATTGTTTTTATTGAGAATTCTACCTATTTTATCCGAGAATCCTTTAATGTAAGGGATAGATGCAAATGTTTCGAACGAGGTATCCACAGGTTTTTTGGGTAAAGGGTTTAATTATCTATGAATTACATTGTTGATTAATTTTACGTCATAGTTGTTCTGGATTAAACTATGTCTGATGTGATCAAGCTCCTGCTGTAGGAAATCACGTTCAGAGATTTTGATGGCACGGTGTACGAGAGCGTTGACTACTGAGAGTTTCTACGAGGGATGGTGGTGAGAATTAAAATTGAGATACCTATCAGTGTGGGTGGGTTTTCTATAAACAGCGTGCCCTAACTGTCCGTTGGGTTTACGATTAACCAGAACATCAAGGAAGGGGAGAGTTCTGTTATTTTCTACCATTACGAACTCGATTCCCATTGGTCCTCATTAGCTCTGCTCATAACATCTTATTTGAAAATTCCCGCATTTTCGCTCCTGTCCCTGAGTTTTACAGACGTAAATACAGGGAAACTTTAGAAATATGGAAACATCCGAATAACATCAATCGGGATGATGGCTATTTCTTGAGCCACATGTGGAAACCGGTGATTCTCGGAACACGACACGCCCAATCTACCATTACGAACTCGATTCCCATTGGTCCTTATTAGCTTTGCTCATCTACCGTATCTTTAGATTAGTATATAACTGTGTTCTCGGCCTTCTTTCGTCACTTGGTTTATTTGGCCTCTAGCGTGGTTTACACGTCGGGTAACCTTGTAAACTGAGTCTCCCTCCTTGTTGCTTAAACTCGGCCTCTAGCGTGGTTGACACGTCGGGTAACCGTGTTTAAGACAGTACTATCCCCCTTGCTCCTGAAGATGCCCCATACGACTGCGGGCGAAACGGTGAGCTCTGACTCAAAATATGACACAGTCCATTCCCGGAAAACGAATATTTCTCATGACTCAGACTGTGGAAGCCTACGCAATTATTATAGGGCGCGAGCAGACACGTGACTCGAATGTCCTTGACGTGCTAAGAATCAGCTGATTTGTGTGCGCTTGTCATTTTGACAAGAACAATGTCACTTTGACAAGACCAATGTTTTGACTTATTTTAATTTTGAACTGTTGAGAAATTATTTTTAATTTCATGTGGTTTACTGCCTGAAAATTGTACATTAATAATATTTTAGCAGTTCAAAATCAAAATAAGTCAAAACATTGGTCTTGTCAAAGTGACACTGTTCTTGTCAAAACGACATGCGCACACAAATCAGCTGATTCCAAGTACGTCAAGGACGCTCGAGTCACGTGTCTGCTCGCGCCCTATACCGATATCTGTGTACAAAACAGATTGGCACACCCAGCAATGGGTAATAAGCCGTGATGATATATTTTATTCTAGCTGGTGGGTGGGGCCCTTGGAAAATCGACGGCCCCTGTTCCCGGACATGCGGAGGGGGCGTCAGGCACGTTATCCGAGATTGCGACAGCCCTAAGCCCCAAAATGGCGGCGCTTATTGCCTGGGACCAAGCACTCGTTACGAAAGTTGTCACACGGAAGCCTGTGACGAAAACGCAGAAGAATTCCGAGAGCTTCAGTGCGCGAAATTTAATGGAAACACGATGGGGGTCCCAGGTCTTTCGAAGGAGGTTAAATGGGTTCCAAAATACGAAGGAAGTAAGTGATTTGTCATGATCCGTTTACACTATTCAACAACTATATTTTCTTGCTAGTTTCACCAGAAGAGCACTGTATTTTATACTGCCGAGTGGCACACACCAACCAGCACTACCTCCTAGCCGATAGAGTTGTAGACGGTACAAAATGCGGCTTCAATTCCCACGATTTGTGCGTTGCTGGTACATGCAGACGTGGAGGCTGTGACAATAAATTAGGGTCGACCTTGAAACTGGACGCTTGTGGCATTTGTGGTGGGGATAACAGCAAATGTGAACAGATTGAAGGGCAGTATTACGCCAAACCTCAACATGGGTACGTAACATTATTTTGTGGAGCTACGAAGTCGATTAATGAACATAAAATTTCGATATTGTTTATTGTATTCGCCCTAAATTTGCTGAATTTTAATGCGCGACTGACGCGTCGATTGCGCACTAAAATTCGACAGATTTTCGGTGAATTCAAATTGTGTTTATTTGAAGACCATTCAACAAAAAATTATGAAAATTGATACACTTATGTAAGAAATTACGTAGAATGGAATGGTGAAGTCAAAAATTTTCTCTCTACCCAGTTTTGGGTGGTTTTTAAATATTTCCCAACTCTTTGTACAGAGCGTTTATTTTTGCAAAACATTAAAGGATTGATTTGTATATTTCCGGTATAAAAGTGGTTAAATTTTCGGTTAAAAACTTTTCAAACCCGGGTTCAAAAATTGTACATTTTTGGCTAAAAATGTAAGGTTAAAAATCGGTCAATATCTTAATTTTGGTTAAAAATAGTGTTTATTTTTGCAAAAATAAACTTTCGAGGGTTGATTTGTATATTTCCGGTGTAAAAGTGGTTGTATTTCCGGTTAAAAACTTCTCAAACCCGGGTTCAAAAATTGTACATTTTTGGCTAAAAATGTGAGGTTAAAAATCGATCAATATCTTGATTTCGGTTTAAGATAAAGTGTTAATTCTTGCAAAAACGAACTCTGGAGGGTCGATTTGATATATTTATATTTTAAAAGTGTCAAAAAGGCCTTAGGGATTACGTAAAATAGGATCAAAATTTTGGAATTTTTTTTTCCAAAAAAATGCATTTTTTTTGTTCACAACTCCTCAACGGTATAAATTATTTTAAAATTAACACTAAATTCGTGTTCTACGGGGTTTAAAACATAAACTAACTCAATTCCAAGTCTTAAAACCGCTTGGACAAAGTTTTATTTAAATATTTCTAAAATGACGCCCGTTGCGAACTTTTCGCAATTCTTCCAAAACATCAAATCTTTTATTTGGTTATAAATTTGACTGAAATTTACAGGAAACACATAAAATCAACTGAAAATCATTTATTTATACTCAAAATTTGTTGAAAATGTTTATTTTGTAATAAAAATATTTTTGTGACAGCTGAAAAGTGTGGTTAAAAATCATGTACGTCTCAAAAACATTCGGCTGGTTTATAACACCAAAATACTTGAACTTATTTATTAATTAAAAGATTAAATAATTGTTTGATACATTTTTAAAGTATGTTAGGGCATAAATACATCAATAAATTATTAATTATTGATATTTACATATCTTTTATTTAAATATTTCTAAGATGACGCCGGTTGCAAATTATTCGCATTATTTGGTTATGAATTTGGCTGAAATTTACACGAAACCCATAAAATCAATTGAAAATAATTTATTTATACTTAAAATTTGTTGAAAATGTTGATTATTTTAATGAAAATATTTGATTGACAGCAGAAAATATGTAGTGGTTTTGACATTTTGACTCTGCCGGTAAGGCAGTTCAAAACTAATGTTATTCTTATATAAACTTCGAAAATTAATTATGAAGCTAAAAGAACATCGTCGATGTGTAAAACGATGTAGCGTTATTGTTAAATACTTTTCATACAGTTTCGTTTCGAGTAGATCCATATAATTAATAAACATACATTTTCAAAAACATTTTATTGAATATAAAAATAAACTTACCGGAATATAACACAAATTCTTTCCATTTCATCGAACTCCACACATATTTTAAGTAATTGCTCACAAATTTCTTGCAAAAACACAAAACACAACCATTTTTCACAACATATTTCAACAAGTTTAAAACAAAATGATGTTGACAGCGCCACCAAAACTGTCGAACTGCGCTGAGTAAAGCTGCATTTACAACTGGAGCATTGAAATATTTCAGCCAATCAGAATGCGAGGATGTGTCTGTGATGAAGAACATTTGGTGTAAATGTTTTTTTATAAAATAAAAGCAAGTTTGGCGGATTATTTGAATGGGAAACAAGATTCAAGATGTTTTAAATAATTTTAAGGAGTTTATTGACTATTTTAAAATATATTAGGTTATTTTTAATGTATATATTTTATTTTTAAACCATTTCAGATACAGTAAAGTTGTTCGAATTCCAAAAGGAAGCTCAAATTTGGACATCAGACAACATGGATGGCAAAGAGATGGCAATTATTTAGCTTTAGTCGATTCAGACTCTGGACAATATGTTATGAACGGCAACTATATACTTCATGCTTATCCAACAGTAAATATTTAAAACAGCAAAATCTAATTTGTTGTTAATTGTTTATTTTGCAGGTATTTATGTACGGTGGCGTAACATTTTCCTACACCGGTACCGATGTTCATATCGAACGCATTAATTCATCCAACTCCGTCCGTCTTAAAAAAGATTTACTAGTCGAATTATTAAGTGTAGACAAACTTTTACCGCCGAATATTTCTTACAGTTACATGATAGCCCGGGGCAATACACCACTGTACTCTTGGCAGCTTTATTCTAATTCGTGGGGCCCTTGCAACAAAATCTGCAGCGGGGCGCAGAGGGCGAAGCCTCTCTGTACTGCCCTGGGAACGGGACAAGTCGTACAGGATGAGTTCTGTGAGAATTTGCCCAGAGATGGAAGTGAAAGTATGAGAGAATGCAATGAACATTGCAGGTGGGTCAACACATTTTACTACAATTTATCAAATGATCACAAATCCAAGTAACACAAATGACCTAAAATCGACGTCACTGTGACGTCCTAAATTACGTTATATAGACGTCAAAAAGACGTCTCAGCGTGGAGCTGTTCGACGTCATTTTAAGACGTAGTTTCGACATTATTTTCAGACATGGTTTAGACGTTTTTTTGAGACGTTGCGACCAATAATCTGAGGTCTAAATAGTCGTCCTGAAGACGTCATTTTAAGACGAAGTTTCGACGTCATTTTCGGACATGGTTTAGACGTTTTTTTAAGACGTTGCGACCACTAATCTGAGGTCTAAATAGTCATCCTGAAGACGTCATTTTAAGACGAAGTTTCCACGTCATTTTCAGACATGGTTTAGACGTTTTTTTAAGACGTTGCGACCACTAATCTGAGGTCTAAATAGTCGTCCTGAAGACGTCATTTTAAGACGAAGTTTTGATGTCATTTTCAGACACGATTTAGACGTTTTTTTAAGACATTGCGACCACTAATCTGAGATCTAAATAGTCGTCCTGAAGACGTCATTTTAAGACGAAGTTTCCACGTCATTTTCAGACATGGTTTAGACGTTGCGACCACTAATCTAAGGTCTAAATAGTCTTCCTGAAGACGTCATTTTATGACGAAGTTTCGACGTAATTTTCAGACATGGTACAGACGTTTTTTTAAGACGTTGCGACCACTAATCTGAGGTCTAAATAGTTGTCCTGAAGACGTCATTTTAAGACGAAGTTTTGATGTCATTTTCAGACACGATTTAGACGTTTTTTTAAGACATTGCGACCACTAATCTGAGATCTAAATAGTCGTCCTGAAGACGTCATTTTAAGACGAAGTTTCCACGTCATTTTCAGACATGGTTTAGACGTTGCGACCACTAATCTAAGGTATAAATAGTCTTCCTGAAGACGTCATTTTATGACGAAGTTTCGACGTAATTTTCAGACATGGTACAGACGTTTTTTTAAGACGTTGCGACCACTAATCTGAGGTCTAAATAGTTGTCCTGAAGACGTCATTTTAAGACGAAGTTTTGATGTCATTTTCAGACACGATTTAGACGTTTTTTTAAGACATTGCGACCACTAATCTGAGATCTAAATAGTCGTCCTGAAGACGTCATTTTAAGACGAAGTTTCCACGTCATTTTCAGACATGGTTTAGACGTTGCGACCACTAATCTAAGGTATAAATAGTCTTCCTGAAGACGTCATTTTATGACGAAGTTTCGACGTAATTTTCAGACATGGTACAGACGTTTTTTTAAGACGTTGCGACCACTAATCTGAGGTCTAAATAGTCGTCCTGAAGACGTCATTTTAAGACGAAGTTTTGATGTCATTTTCAGACACGATTTAGACGTTTTTTTAAGACATTGCGACCACTAATCTGAGATCTAAATAGTCGTCCTGAAGACGTCATTTTAAGACGAAGTTTCCACGTCATTTTCAGACATGGTTTAGACGTTGCGACCACTAATCTAAGGTCTAAATAGTCTTCCTGAAGACGTCATTTTATGACGAAGTTTCGACGTAATTTTCAGACATGGTACAGACGTTTTTTTAAGACGTTGCGACCACTAATCTGAGGTCTAAATAGTTGTCCTGAAGACGTCATTTTAAGACGAAGTTTTGATGTCATTTTCAGACACGATTTAGACGTTTTTTTAAGACATTGCGACCACTAATCTGAGATCTAAATAGTCGTCCTGAAGACGTCATTTTAAGACGAAGTTTCCACGTCATTTTCAGACATGGTTTAGACGTTGCGACCACTAATCTAAGGTATAAATAGTCTTCCTGAAGACGTCATTTTATGACGAAGTTTCGACGTAATTTTCAGACATGGTACAGACGTTTTTTTAAGACGTTGCGACCACTAATCTGAGGTCTAAATAGTTGTCCTGAAGACGTCATTTTAAGACGAAGTTTTGATGTCATTTTCAGACACGATTTAGACGTTTTTTTAAGACATTGCGACCACTAATCTGAGATCTAAATAGTCGTCCTGAAGACGTCATTTTAAGACGAAGTTTCCACGTCATTTTCAGACATGGTTTAGACGTTGCGACCACTAATCTAAGGTATAAATAGTCTTCCTGAAGACGTCATTTTATGACGAAGTTTCGACGTAATTTTCAGACATGGTACAGACGTTTTTTTAAGACGTTGCGACCACTAATCTGAGGTCTAAATAGTTGTCCTGAAGACGTCATTTTAAGACGAAGTTTTGATGTCATTTTCAGACACGATTTAGACGTTTTTTTAAGACATTGCGACCACTAATCTGAGATCTAAATAGTCGTCCTGAAGACGTCATTTTAAGACGAAGTTTCCACGTCATTTTCAGACATGGTTTAGACGTTGCGACCACTAATCTAAGGTATAAATAGTCTTCCTGAAGACGTCATTTTATGACGAAGTTTCGACGTAATTTTCAGACATGGTACAGACGTTTTTTTAAGACGTTGCGACCACTAATCTGAGGTCTAAATAGTTGTCCTGAAGACGTCATTTTAAGACGAAGTTTTGATGTCATTTTCAGACACGATTTAGACGTTTTTTTAAGACATTGCGACCACTAATCTGAGATCTAAATAGTCATCCTGAATACGTCATTTTAAGACGAAGTTTCCACGTCATTTTCAGACATGGTTTAGACGTTTTTTTTAAGACGTTGCAACCACTAATCTGTGGTCTAAATAGTCGTCCTGAAGACGTCTCAGCGTGGAGCTATTCGACGTCATTTTAAAACGGTAGTTTCCACGTCATTTTCAGACATGGTTTAAACGTTTTTTTAATACGTTGCGACCACTAATCTGAGATCAAAATAGTCGTCCTGAAGACGTCTCAGTGTGGAGCTGTTCGACGTCATTTTAAGACGAGGTTTCCACGTCATTTTCAGACATGGTTTAGACGTTTTTTTAAGACGTTGCAACCACTAATCTGAGGTCTAAATAGTCGTCCTGAAGACGTCTCAGCGTGGAGCTGTTCGACGTTATTTTCAGACATGGTTTAGACGTTTTTTTGAGACGTTGCGACCAATAATCTGAGGTCTAAATAGTCGTCCTGAAGACGTCATTTTAAGACGAAGTTTCGACGTCATTTTCGGACATGGTTTAGATGTTTTTTGAAGACGTCGCGACCACTAATCTGAGGTCTAAATAGACATCCTGAAGACGTCATTTTCAGACATGATTTAGACGTTTTTTTAAGATGTTGCGACCACTAATTTGAGGTCTAAATAGTCATCCTGAATACGTCATTTTAAGACGAAGTTTTGACGTCATTTTCAGACATGGTTTAGACGTTTTTTTAAGACGTTGCGACCACTAATCTGAGCTATAAATAGTCGTCCTGAATACGTCATTTTAAGACGAAGTTTCGACGTAATTTTCATACACGGTTTAGACGTTTTTTTAAGATGTTTCGACCACTAATCTGAGGTCTAAATAGTCGTCCTGAAGACGTGATTTTAAGACGAAGTTTCGACGTCATTTTCAGGCATGATTTAGACGTTTTTTTTAAGACGTTGCGACCACTAATCTGAGCTATAAATAGTCGTCCTGAATACGTCATTTTAAGACGAAGTTTCGACGTAATTTTCATACACGGTTTAGACGTTTTTTTAAGATGTTTCGACCACTAATCTGAGGTCTAAATAGTCGTCCTGAAGATGTCTGAGCGTGGAGCTGTTCGACGTCATTTTAAGACGAAGTTTCCATGTCATTTTCAGACATGGTTTATACGTTTTTTGAAGATGTTGCGACCACTAATCTGACGTCTAAATAGTCGTCCTGAAGACGTCTCAGCGTGGAGCTGTTCAACATCATTTTAAGACCTAGTTTCGACGTCATTTTCAGACATGGTTTAGACGTTTTTTTAAGACGTTGCGACCATTAATCTGAGGTCTAAATAGTCGTCCGGAAAACGTCTCAGTGTGGAGCTGTTCGACGTCATTTTAAGACGAAGTTTCCACGTCATTTTCAGACATGGTTTAGACGTTTTTTTAAGACGTTGCGACCACTAATCTGAGGTCTAAATAGTCGTCGTGAAGACGTCTCAGCGTGGAGCTGTTCGACGTCATTTTAAGACGAAGTTTCCACGTCATTTTCAGACATGGTTTAGACGTTTTTTTAAGACGTTGCAACCACTAATCTGAGGTCTGAATAGTAGTCCTGAAGACGTCTCAGCGTGGAGCTGTTCGACGTCATTTTAAGACGAAGTTTCCACGTCATTTTCAGACATGGTTTAGACGTTTTTTTAATACGTTGCGACCACTAATCTGAGGTCTAAATAGTCGTCCTGAAGACGTCTCAGCGTGTAGCTGTTCGACGTTATTTTAAGACGAAGTTTCCACGTCATTTTCAGACATGGTTTAGACGTATTTTTAAGACGTTGCGACCACTAATCTGAGGTCTAAATAGTCGTCGTGAAGACGTCTCAGCGTGGAGCTGTTCGACGTCATTTTAAGACGAAGTTTCCACGTCATTTTCAGACATGGTTTAGACGTTTTTTTAAGACGTTGCAACCACTAATCTGAGGTCTGAATAGTAGTCCTGAAGACGTCTCAGCGTGTAGCTGTTCGACGTCATTTTAAGACGAAGTTTCCACGTCATTTTCAGACATGGTTTAGACGTTTTTTTAATACGTTGCGACCACTAATCTGAGATCTAAATAGTCGTCCTGAAGACGTCTGAGCTTGGAGTTGTCCGACGTCATTTTAAGACGAAGTTTCAACGTCATTTTCAGACATGGTTTAGACGTTTTTTTGAGACGTTGCGACCATTAACCTGAGGTCTAAATAGTCGTCCGGAAGACGTCTCAGCGTGGAGCTGTTCGACGTCATTTTAAGACGAAGTTTCCACGTCATTTTCAGACATGGTATAGACGTTTTTTGAAGATGTTGCGACCACTAATCTGAGGTCTAAATAGTCGTCTTGAAGACGTCTCAGCGTGGAGCTATTCGACGTCATTTTAAGACGAAGTTTCCACGTCATTTTCAGACATGGTTTAGACGTTTGTTTAAGACGTTGCGACCACTAATCTGACGTTTAAATAGTCCTATTTCAGGCCAAAAACAATCGTCACAGTGGCGTCACATAGACGTCAAATTAGACGTCTAATCAACGTCCGAATTAGACGGCCGTATATGACTTAAATTCAACTTATAATCGATGTCATTTTTTGGTCGACCGTCGGTCAGTGTTACTTGGGATATTATTACTGGAAATAATTTAAAATCATCTTCTAAACTCGATAGATTAATGTGGCGAGTGAAACATCGATACCCTTGTTCATCTGCTTGCGGTTCTGGCCTCCAAACCATCGTTTATCAATGCGTCCGAGTGGAGACTTCGCCCGAAAGTGGTCCGTTGGAGCTTTTGGAAGACAGCGAACAGTGGGGCACTCCAGTTGATGAACAACATTGCAGTGACATCAGCAAGCCCCCAGAACTAGAACATTGCGAAGGGAAATGCGAAGAAGTCAGATGGAAATATGACGAATGGAGTGAGGTAAGTTGAAAAAATTATTCAAATGAAAATAATTTTAAGATCTTTGTTTTCCAGTGTTCGAGTACGTGTGCAGGGGGCGTGCAACACCGCACTGCTTACTGCACCTCCTCCTCACAACAATCCCTCCCGCCGATAGCCTGCGCGCACACTACCCCCCCTGTTATCTCGCGCCCGTGTAACACAGAGCGTTGTCCAACGTGGTCTGTTGCCGAATGGACGGAATGTAACGCCACGTGTTCTCCAACTGCCAGTGGTGGGGAGGAAGCCTGGAGTGGGGATAAGTGGAGAGAGAGGGGGAAAGGGTGGAGGATGAGGCCGTATTACTGCCACACGGAAGGAAGGATATTGCAGGTGGAGAAATGCGACCAGGGGAAGCGGCCAAAGTGGAAGGAAGAGTGTGAAATTGAGTGCCCTAGGTAAGAATTTTTATAGTTTCTTCATAGATATAAGAAAACTATTCCCATGTCAAAATTTCCAGTGACGGATTTAGAATAATTGAAAATTTATTTTCCCGAGGTAATTTGTCGATTTTCATGGAATAAAACACAACATATAATTTTTTTTATTAACAAAGTTAAAAGTCAATATAAAAATAACAATCTAAGAATTATTTATTTGCTATTGCATGTATGTCACTGTCATATACATAATATTTTATAAAGAATATTAAAAATCAACATAAAAATAACACAATTTTAGAATTATCAATCTACTATGAACCTATATGTCACTGTCATTACAAAAATCTAACTCAGTCATTAAGATTAATAATGAACTCGTCATTAATATTATTTATATTAATATATTGATCTTCAATATCAATAACATGTCGAATACATTTCGTCCATCTTTGTTCACTTATGTTTTCTATTTCTCGTTTAATCAAGGATATAACACTGGGGCAATTTGATGGTGACACATTGTTTCTTCTATTTGCTTTTATATGCCCCCAAATTAGTTCAATAGGATTAAAGATACAATAATATGGGGGTAAACGCAATACAGTATGTCCATAAGTTGCAGCTAGTTCATCACAAACGTATCTTTTACAAGTAGGTTTCGTTTTCACCACTTCCAGTAACTCATCTTTCGTATAATTATCTTCAAAGTATATAAAGATATTCCATTATTTCCGATTTAATAAAAAATAACAGTAAAGTTCATTTTTCCTGTAATCCGGCCCCTTCAATCGGTGCTTGAACCGCATGCTGTGGGGCGGTTTGCCACAGTCATTAGTGACCCAGGTAGATTTTCTTATATCTATGAACAAACTGTACCTAGAAATATTCGTTTTCCGGGAATGGACTGTGTCATATTTTGAGTCAGAGCTCAACGTTTCGCCCGCAGTCATATGGGGCATCTTCAGGAGCAAGGGGGATAGTACTGTCTTAAACACGGTTACCCGACGTGTCAACCACGCTAGAGGCCGAGTTTAAGCAACAAGCAGGGAGACTCAGTTTACAAGGTTACCCGACGTGTAAACCACGCTAGAGGCCAAATAAACCAAGTGACGAAAGAAGGCCGAGAAGACGGTTATATACTAATCTAAAAATACGGTAGATGAGCAAAGCTAATGAGGACCAATGGGAATCGAGTTCGTAATGGTAGATTGGGCGTGTCGTGTTCCGAGAATCACCGGTTTCCACATGTGGCTCAAGAAATAGCCATCATCCCAATTGATGTTATTCGGATGTGTCCATATTTCTAAAGTTTCCCTGTATTTACGTCTGTAAAACTCAGGGACAGGAGCTAAAATGCGGGAATTTTCAAATAAGATGTTATGTCCTGTGTTGTGTTGGTGTTCTGCGACCGCAGATGTTAATACCATACCATTACGCAGACAGCGTTTGTGTTCTGGTTCTGGTATTAACATCTGCGGTCGCAGAACACCAACACAACACAGGACATAACATCTTATTTGAAAATTCCCGCATTTTAGCTCCTGTCCCTGAGTTTTACAGACGTAAATACAGGGAAACTTTAGAAATATGGAAACATCCGAATAACATCAATCGGGATGATGGCTACTTCTTGAACCACATGTGGGAACCGGTGATTCTCGGAACACGACACGCCCAATCTACCATTACGAACTCGATTCCCATTGGTCCTCATTAGCTTTGCTCATCTACCGTATCTTTAGATTAGTATATAACTGTCTTCTCGGCCTTCTTTCGTCACTTGGTTTATTTGGCCTCTAGCGTGGTTTACACGTCGGGTAACCTTGTAAACTGAGTCTCCCTCCTTGTTGTTTAAACTCGGGCTCTAGCGTGGTTGACACGTCGGGTAACCGTGTTTAAGACAGTACTATCCCCCTTGCTCCTGAAGATGCCCCATACGACTGCGGGCGAAACGTTGAGCTCTGACTCAAAATATGACACAGTCCATTCCCGGAAAACGAATATTTCTCATGACTCAGACTGTGGAAGCCTACGCAATTAAACTGTACCTAGTTTGGATATGCTTTAGCCCTTTTTATTTTCAGATGGGATACAGGCCCTTGGCAACCCTGTGACTGTATACCTCAACAGCGTATCGTCCGTTGCCTTTCCCCTCAAAGTATTCCACTCCCTTTCACTTCCTGTTCCCCTCTATTACGTCCCAACACCACTCGTGCATGCACAACTTGCTCAAACAATATCATCCCTTCCACTGGCATCATTTCATCCAATAGCATCGTTCCGTCCAGCCCCCACCACTCTGTATCGGCCGCTGATTGGCGGTCGGGACCTTGGTCGCAGTGCTCGAAAAGCTGTGGAACAGGGGTGAAAAAAAGACAGGTGGTTTGCCAGGACGCGAGTGGAGATATTGTTGAAGAGGAAAGGTGTGAGGGAAGCAAGCCGAGGGGGGAGGTGCAGTGCGAGGAGAGGAGATGTGGGAAGTGGAATACTGGCGACTGGAGTGAGGTAATTATGTACAATACGATTTTAATATTTAATATAGAATAGGGTCCAAAGTCAAATTAAGTTTAATTGACTATATATCGGTTCATTAGCCTTCTGTTTATTAAAATAAAACAAAATTAGGGTTCGGAAGCAAATATATTGTTGGGGCGTGACTCCGGGCACCCAATTATTTTAATTTCGATCAGGGAAAGACTTTTGGACAAGCAATACTCAATGTAGTTTCTTCTCGATTTATTATTTGAAATTAACTAAATACAATCAGCTTAATTATAAAATAAACATTCGTAAGCGATCTCCCGAAGTAGTCGAATCTCCGGCAACTACGATGTAGGTTGTTCGTCCCTCAGTTAAAATAACCGTGGGTCGTCACTCGGAGTGTAAATCGAGTGAAGATGCTGCGTTCCACATGTCGTCTTATCTCTATCCACAGTAGCAAGCCGCCTGACGAAGTAACTAGATACACGCAGCGCCATCTAGCGGGAACGCCGCGAGCTGGTCAGGCGATCGATAATCGTGACGTGTTATTGCGCTACACGCAGCGCTCAGCTCACAGTGTGTCGTTAGTTGTTGAATACTGAATGTAACCTTCCCAGTTCCGTCAAATTGAGTAGAAGCTACTACCGTCAGCTTATCCTGCTGTTACAGTCGATTTAGGTTGTTCGTCCCTCAGTTAAAATAACCATGGGTCGTCACTCGGAGTGTAGATCGAGTGAAGATGCTGCGTTCCGCATGTCCTCTTATCTCTATCCACAGTAGCGAGCCGCCTGACGAAGTAACTAGATACACGCAGCGCCATCTAGCGGGAACGCCGCGAGCTGGTCAGGCGATTGATAATCGTGACGTGTTATTGCGCTACACGCAGCGCTCAGCTCACAGTGTGTCGTTAGTTATTGAACACTGAATGTAACCTTCCCAGTTCCGTCAAATTGAGTAGAAGCTACTACCGTCAGATTATCCTGCTGTTACAGTCGATTTAGGTTGTTCGTCCCTCAGTTAAAATAACCGTGGGTCGTCACTCGGAGTGTAGATCGAGTGAAGATGCTGCGTTCCGCATGTCCTCTTATCTCTAACCACAGTAGCGAGCCGCCTGACGAAGTAACTAGATACACGCAGCGCCATCTAGCGGGAACGCCGCGAGCTGGTCAGGCGATTGATAATCGTGACGTGTTATTGCGCTACACGCAGCGCTCAGCTCACAGTGTGTCGTTAGTTATTGAACACTGAATGTAACCTTCCCAGTTCCGTCAAATTGAGTAGAAGCTACTACCGTCAGATTATCCTGCTGTTACAGTCGATTTAGGTTGTTCGTCCCTCAGTTAAAATAACCGTGGGTCGTCACTCGGAGTGTAAATCGAGTGAAGATGCTGCGTTCCACATGTCGTCTTATCTCTATCCACAGTAGCGAGCCGCCTGACGAAGTAACTACATACACGCAGCGCCATCTAGCGGGAACGCCGCGAGCTTGTCAGGCGATTGATAATCGTGACGTGTTATTGCGCTACACGCAGCGCTCAGCTCACAGTGTGTCGTTAGTTATTGAACACTGAATGTAACCTTCCCAGTTCCGTCAAATTGAGTAGAAGCTACTACCGTCAGCTTATCCTGCTGTTACAGTCGATTTAGGTTGTTCGTCCCTCAGTTAAAATAACCGTGGGTCGTCACTCGGAGTGTAGATCGAGTGAAGATGCTGCGTTCCGCATGTCCTCTTATCTCTATCCACAGTAGCGAGCCGCCTGACGAAGTAACTAGATACACGCAGCGCCATCTAGCGGGAACGCCGCGAGCTGGTCAGGCGATTGATAATCGTGACGTGTTATTGCGCTACACGCAGCGCTCAGCTCACAGTGTGTCGTTAGTTATTGAACACTGAATGTAACCTTCCCAGTTCCGTCAAATTGAGTAGAAGCTACTACCGTCAGATTATCCTGCTGTTACAGTCGATTTAGGTTGTTCGTCCCTCAGTTAAAATAACCGTGGGTCGTCACTCGGAGTGTAGATCGAGTGAAGATGCTGCGTTCCGCATGTCCTCTTATCTCTAACCACAGTAGCGAGCCGCCTGACGAAGTAACTAGATACACGCAGCGCCATCTAGCGGGAACGCCGCGAGCTGGTCAGGCGATTGATAATCGTGACGTGTTATTGCGCTACACGCAGCGCTCAGCTCACAGTGTGTCGTTAGTTATTGAACACTGAATGTAACCTTCCCAGTTCCGTCAAATTGAGTAGAAGCTACTACCGTCAGATTATCCTGCTGTTACAGTCGATTTAGGTTGTTCGTCCCTCAGTTAAAATAACCGTGGGTCGTCACTCGGAGTGTAAATCGAGTGAAGATGCTGCGTTCCACATGTCGTCTTATCTCTATCCACAGTAGCGAGCCGCCTGACGAAGTAACTACATACACGCAGCGCCATCTAGCGGGAACGCCGCGAGCTTGTCAGGCGATTGATAATCGTGACGTGTTATTGCGCTACACGCAGCGCTCAGCTCACAGTGTGTCGTTAGTTATTGAACACTGAATGTAACCTTCCCAGTTCCGTCAAATTGAGTAGAAGCTACTACCGTCAGATTATCCTGCTGTTACAGTCGATTTAGGTTGTTCGTCCCTCAGTTAAAATAACCGTGGGTCGTCACTCGGAGTGTAAATCGAGTGAAGATGCTGCGTTCCACATGTCGTCTTATCTCTATCCACAGTAGCGAGCCGCCTGACGAAGTAACTAGATACACGCAGCGCCATCTAGCGGGAACGCCGCGAGCTGGTCAGGCGATTGATAATCGTGACGAGTTATTGCGCTACACGCAGCGCTCAGCTCACAGTGTGTCGTTAGTTATTGAACACTGAATGTAACCTTCCCAGTTCCGTCAAATTGAGTAGAAGCTACTACCGTCAGATTATCCTGCTGTTACAGTCGATTTAGGTTGTTCGTCCCTCAGTTAAAATAACCGTGGGTCGTCACTCGGAGTGTAGATCGAGTGAAGATGCTGCGTTCCACATGTCGTCTTATCTCTAACCACAGTAGCGAGCCGCCTGACGAAGTAACTAGATACACGCAGCGCCATCTAGCGGGAACGCCGCGAGCTTGTCAGGCGATTGATAATCGTGACGTGTTATTGCGCTACACGCAGCGCTCAGCTCACAATGTGTCGTTAGTTGTTGAATACTGAATGTAACCTTCCCAGTTCCGTCAAATTGAGTAGAAGCTACTACCGTCAGCTTATCCTGCTGTTACAGTCGATTTAGGTTGTTCGTCCCTCAGTTAAAATAACCATGGGTCGTCACTCGGAGTGTAGATCGAGTGAAGATGCTGCGTTCCACATGTCCTCTTATCTCTATCCACAGTAGTGAGCCGCCTGACGAAGTAACTAGATACACGCAGCGCCATCTAGCGGGAACGCCGCGAGCTGGTCAGGCGATCGATAATCGTGACGTGTTATTGCGCTACACGCAGCGCTGAGCTCACAGTGTGTCGTTAGTTGTTGAATACTGAATGTAACCTTCCCAGTTCCGTCAAATTGAGTAGAAGCTACTACCGTCGGATTATCCTGCTGTTACAGTCGATTTAGGTTGTTCGTCCCTCAGTTAAAATAACCGTGGGTCGTCACACGGAGTGTAGATCGAGTGAAGATGCTGCGTTCCACATGTCGTCTTATCTCTATCCACAGTAGCGAGCCGCCTGACGAAGTAACTAGATACACGCAGCGCCATCTAGCGGGAACGCCGCGAGCTGGTCAGGCGATTGATAATCGTGACGTGTTATTGCGCTACACGCAGCGCTGAGCTCACAATGTGTCATTAGTTGTTGAATACTGAATGTAACCTTCCGAGTTCCGTCAAATTGAGGTCTATGCGTTAGCTTATGTAGGGTTAGGTTCTGTGCGTTAGGTGACTTTTATATTAAAGTTTTTTTTTGCAAATTTGCAATTGAAGAAGTTACAATTTTGATATATACAGCCTAAAGAACTAACCTGTTTCCGCGCTTTACTTTCAGGTTTTTTAAATGATATTTTATATAAAAGGGGATAGAGTCCATTTAAAAAAGCATTTTAAAGCTGGACCCTATTCTATACTTCGCCTAATTTATCTATTTCACCTCCCGCCAACCTAAATACATAGATAAGTGAAGTAATGTTTTCGCCGTAAATTTGGGATTTTTTTGTCGGCAACTGAAGCATCGCTTGCCGGCATTTTACAAAGTAAATTTGCGGGGTATTTAAAAAATAATGAATACTGAATGTAACCTTCCGAGTTCCGTCAAATTGAGTTCTATGCGTTAGGTTATGTAGGGTTAGGTTCTGTGCGTTAGGTGTCCGTTACATTAAAGTATTTTTTTGCAAATTTGCAAGTGAAGAAGTCACAATTTTTACAAATACAACCTAAAGAACTAACCTATTTCTGCGCTCTAATTTCAGGTTTTTTAAATGATATTTTATATAAAAGGGGATAGAGTCCATTAAAAAAAGCATTTTAAAGCTGGACCCTATTCTATACTTCGCCTAATTTATCTATTTCACCTCCCGCCAACCTAAATACATAGATAAGTGAAGTAATGTTTTCGCCGTAAATTTAGGATTTTTTGTCGGCAACTGACGCATCGCTTGCCGGCATTTTACAGAGTAAATCTGCGGGGTTTTTAAAAAATTACGAATACTGAATGTAACCTTCTGAATTCCGTCAAATTGAGTTCTATGCATTAGCTTATGTAGGGTTATGCTTGCCGGCATTTTACAAAGTGAATCTGCGGGGTATTTAAAAAATAACGAATACTGAATGTAACCTTCTGAATTCCGTCAAATTGAGTTCTATTGCGTTAGGTTATGTTGGGTTTGGTTAGTTCTGTGCGTTAGGTGATCGTCGCAATGTTTCCGCGCTCTAATTTCGGGTTTTTTGTGCGATATATTACATAAAAGAATAGAATCCTTTTAAAAAAATGCGTTTTAAAGTTGGACCGTATTCTATACTTCGCCCCAATTTCAGTGTACATCCGACTGTCTGCGCTACCGTCTCGTCCTGTGCCAAGCCGAAAACTCCACCACAGTCCCTTCCAGCTGGTGCGCCCCCCATTTACGCCCCACGAATACAACCCCTTGCACCAGCTGCTCCCCTGACACGGCGTACAGATGGCGCGTCGGCACATGGTCCACTTGTAGTCGATCTTGCGGTCGGGGTTTCCGATCTAGACAAGTTTCATGTGTTGATACAACGCTAAATGCGACAGTAGTCGATAGTTTCTGTTCCCAGAGAAGACCCAGGGGGCAGAGGGTCTGCCGGAGGAGTGAGTGTACCCATTTATGGGTTGAAGGCCCCTGGACAGATTGTACCACGAGTTGTGGCGACGGAATGCGATTTAGGAATGTCACGTGTCATCGGGTTATGCCCCACGGAAGATCTGCAGCTCAAGTGAGTACTTACCATATTCATCCAACTATTGTATAACAATATTTTTATTCAGGGACACACATGCGACTCAAATTCCCGTCCATCAAATTACGAAAAATGTTTCGTCCGTTCTTGTGACAGTTATACACATTTACGCACTTACACTTGGTTCGCTGGTCCTTGGAAATCTTGCTCGCATCCTTGCGGCCAAAAGGGCCGTCAGATTCGCCACATTCATTGCCAATATAACGGAAAAAAAGTCCTCAAAAAGTATTGTTCTCGAAACTTAAAACCGCGTCGGAAACAAAAATGCAACCAGCGAAAATGCACCACTGAACACTTTAAAAATTGTTTAGATGTAAAACGGGGCTTACAAACAATATTAGACGGCGAATATGACATAAACATCGGCGAAAATAACAATATTGTCAAGATATATTGTCACAAAATGGCGGCAGCGATTCCGGAAGAGTTCTTATCACTCAAAGACGACGGGCGGGAAAATTACGCGGAAATATACGGCAAACAACTTCTAAATCCTGATACATGTCCCGAAATGGGCAGAAGACTCGATAGATGTCACTGCCGAGAAGATTCCAACTCTGGTTTAACAGTTTTCTACAAAATAAAACTAAACATAACCTCACTCGCGGTCATAACTGACGATTACACTTTTTCCCGCCAAATTTACGGAATTCGCATACCGTTTGCGTCTGCTGGTGATTGCTACAGTCGAAAAGAATGCCCCCAAGGTCGTTTCGCGATAAATTTATCGAAAACCGGGCTGGAAATCAACGACAGAGTGATTTGGAATACAACTGGAATCCACCCGTCAATGTCCGTGGTGAGACAACAAAAGGATACTGTCAGCGGGAAATGCGGGGGTTATTGCGGGAAATGTGCGCCGAATGCAGAATTTGGATTGAGGCTAGTGCCGAAAAGATAATGACTAATATTTAGTCGTCGTAAAGTAACAAGACTGCCTTAAGTTAACCTATATCTGCCATATAAGTGTTCGTTTAGTGTATTATTTTATACTGCCAAAACGTATTTAGAGTCTGTGTATTTATTTATACAATAAAAACTAATATTTTTATTCACGACCTTAAACATTTTCAGATACCTTTAAATCATAGCTGGAATGTAGTTCTTTGGTTATGAATTCGGCTGAAATTTACAGGAAACACATAAAATTGACTGAAAATTATTTATATATATTTAAAATTAGTTGAAAACATATATTTTTTAATAAAAATATGGTTAAATGTAAACTAGTATTCACGAAAGATGACTATTCAAGGTCACTTGTGAGCCGTCTGATATAATATTACTTGCAGATAACTTCATTGCATTTCGTTTGCATAGGCGTGCAATATGAAATATTTATGGACACATTTTAACTGAAAAAATAAGAATAATTCATTTGAAAATTATGTTTCTTTCTAAATAATACCTTTCTGAAAGATTTATGTTCTTCACTTATGTTTTTGCAAAATACAAAAACAGAATTAACTTATAAAACAAGGAATAATAATTTAATTTAAACGTCAACGCCACTGGGTAAATATTAGGACAGAGGGCAGTGTAGTAGATAATTAGGTATCTGTAATTCTACGACATATGCCATTATTATTTATAGTGTGTTAGAAAGTAATGCCACTATTTACGTATATCTGTCACACCACATAAATTAAATAGACATAGGTCAAATAATCTTTCTCTTTCTAATACAAAATGTTGCTAAGCTACTGCTATAAAGTGATGTGTATTCATTCTTCGAACAAATGACCGTGAATAGTCATCTTTCGTGAATAATAGTGTATTGTCCAACCTGCTAACATTCGGCTAACGCACCGCTCTTTAAAATATTTTATACATAAATTATACTGTATAGTACAATTATTTTATATTTATTGTAATACTTATGGCCTATAAATGCGTAAAATATATGCAAATGATTTTATTTAGCTTTAATTAATATTTTGCGTTGATCAGAGTTCAGAATTTTTGTGCTCAACTGGTGGCAACATTGACAACAATATGGCGACCTGTTTTTATAACAAGACGTCAACAATGAATGAAAATAATAAATTATGAACGTACAACAATGATTAGAGTTATGAAATTTAAGAAATATATATATCAAGGTACGGGGAATGTATATTAAATAATAAAAATTTATATTTTTGCTCGTTTGGCGTGCAGTAGCAGATTTAGTGACATTAAAAGGACAGCGTTTGTGAAGGAAGTTGAAAAAACGGCTTGAGAAATTGCAATGTTTTTGTTGTAATGTCTTTTTTTAGCTGAAATATAATAAGGAAATACAAAACTGGAGCGCAGAATCAACAGGTATTTATTTATATGTTTGGAAAAATATTTCATACATGCCTGAATTTTTACTATTTTGTCATCGCCGATTAATTTATTTTTAATTTAATATTAAATCAGCTAGTGTCAACATCTCGATTTTGGTTAAAGATAGAGTGTTTATTTTTGCAAAAATGAGCTTTAGAGGGTTGATTTGTATATTTCCGGTATAAAAGTGGCTAAATTTCCAGTCAAAAACTTCTCATACCCGGGTTCAAACATTGTACATTTTTCGCTAAAATGTGAGGTTAAAAATCGGTTAATATGTCGATTTCGGTTAAAGATAGAGTGTTTATTTTTGCAAAAATAAACTTTAGAGGATTGATTTGTATATTTCAGGTATAAAAGTGGTTAAATTTCCAGTTAAAAACTCCTGAAACCCGGGTTCAAAAGTTGTACATTATCGCCCTAAATTTGCTGAATTTTAATGCGCGATTGACGCGTCGATTGCGCACTAAAATTCGACAGATTCCCGGTGAATTCAAATTGTGTTTATTTGAAGACCATTCAACAAAAAATTATGAAAATTGATATACTTATTGAATTGAATGGTGAAGTCTACCCAGTTTTGGGTGGTTTTTAAATATGCCTGAATTTTTACTATTTTGTCATCGCCGGTTATTTTATTTTTAATTTAATATTAAATCAGCTAGTGTGAACAATAAAAAATAATGTACATCTAAAATATTTAAATGCATAAATGATTGATGATGAAATTAGTGATATCTAGTGATTTTTGCTGAATCAAATTCAGATATTCGTCAAGCTACTATTGGCAACGCTGATGTCTTCATGTTAGTTTACAATAGTTTGACAGATGAACGCAAAATTATAAATAAAAAATGTTATAAAACGAAGGATAAAAAAGAAAATAAGACATAATTTTGCAAATATACATTAATTGAAACAGTATTATTCGTATGTAAGCGTAAGTATCTATTTAAACATGGAAATATATGTGGTTCATCTAAACCATATGCACGCAAGTTTTTTCGGTAAACTAGAATTAAAGCCTAAATCATTTTCACACTTGAACAAATTGAAAACAGAAAAAAACAATCACAATAATAACATTTTATTCAATACAAAAATTACAAAACTATATCTACAAGACACAATTTCAACTGTAATCAAATAATAAAAACCGCTTCAAAGTGACAGGAATTTCATATCCGGCTACCGTTTCCGGCAATTTCCCCGGTGGGGAAATTTTCCGGATACAAATCCTGCACTGCCGACGTAATTCCAATGGGCGGGCGGCTAAATCAAGAAGTTGGGCCCTTAGGCACCGCCCTAGGGCGGTACAGCGTCGGATCATACACGGGTCGAAAGATTCAGTCGCTTCGAGAAGAAGGAACCACACAGCGGAAGTCGGGGTGTCGTCATTCCAGTCGGGGATGTTGTGGAGATTGTTTAACACGCCGTCTGGATCTCGGAATTGAGTTTTCATAACCACCTATAACAAATAAATGGTGAGTGTTTAAAACTGTCTTAAATTATTTGAACTGCCTCAAATTCTTTAGAATTTTCAGTCAATTTATATTTTAACCTCGTACAACACGATTTTAGTGTTAATTTGAAAATATTTCAAACAATTCGGGAGTTATGAGCCCCCAAAAATGTATGTTTTAATGTTTAGTTTCGGCCAAAAATGTGAGGTTAATATGACTATTTCGGTTAAAAATAAAATGTTTATTTTTGCAAAAATAAACTTTAGAGGGTTGATTTGCATATTTCCGGTATAAAAGTGGTTGTATTTCCGGTTAAAACTTCTCAAACTCGGGTTCAAAAGTTGTACATTTTTGGCTAAAAATGTGAGGTTAAAAATCGGTCAATATCTCGTTTTCGGTTAAAGATAAAGTGTTTATTTTTGCAAAAATAAACTTTAGAGGGTTGATTTGAATATTTCCGGTATAAAAGTGGTTGTATTTCCGGTTAAAAACTTCTCAAACTCGGGTTCAAAAATTGTACATTTTTGGCTAAAAATGTGAGGTTAAAAGTCGGTCAATATCTCATTTTCGGTTAAAGATAGAGTGTTTATTTTTTCAAAAATGAACTTTGGAGGGTTGGTTTGTATATTTCCGGTATAAAAGTGGTTGAATTACCGGTTAAAAACTTCGCAAACCCGGGTTGAAAAGTTGTATATTTTTGGCCAAAAATGTGAGGTTAAAAATCGGTCAATATCTCGTTTTCGGTTAAAAATAAAGTGTTTATTTTTGCAAAAATGAACTTTAGAGGGTTAATATGTATATTTCCGGTATAAAAGTGGTTGTATTTCCGGTTAAAAACTCTTCAAACCCGGGTTCAAAAATTGTACATTTTTGGCTGAAAATGTGAGGTTAAAAATCGATTAATATCTCAATTTAGGTTAAAGATAAAGTGTTTATTTTTGCAAAAATTAACTTTAGAGGGTTGATTTGTATATTTCCGGTATAAAAGTGGTTAAATTTCCGGTTAAAAACTCCTTAAACCCGGGTTCAAAAATTGTACATTATCGCCCTAAATTTGCTGAATTTTAATGCGAGACTGATGCGTCGATTGCGCACTAAAATTCAACAGATTTCCGGTGAATTTATTTGAAGACCATTCAACAAAAAATGATGAAAATTGATATATTTATGTATGAAAGCACATAGAATTGAATGGTGAAGTCAAAAAATTTCTTTCTACCCAGTTTTGGGTGGTTTTTAAATATTTCCCAACTCTTTAATATCGGTCAATATCTCGTTTACGGTTGAAGATTAAATGTTTATTCTTGCAAAAAAAACTCTGGAGAGTCGATTTGATATATTAATATTGAAAAAATGCCAAAAAGGCTTTAGGGATTGTGAAAAATAAAATCGAAATTTTGGAAAATTATGTTTAAATGAACAAATTTACAGGAAACACAAAATTAAAAAAGAAAAGGAAGTTTTCACTTACTTTAGCTCCATATTTGAGCAACAAATTGACGACTTGCGCGCTGGGTTTTTCATTGCTCGCCAAATATTCCACCAAAGCCGGCCTTAGTTGCGAATTTCTATCGCTTATATCACCATAAACCCTAAGATTGGGGTCGGCGCCTTTTTGCAACAACATTTTCAGGATTTCCATTCGGTTGGCGATGTTGTCTGCGCATGCTACATGAAGCGGCGATCCGATGATTGGAGACGACGAATTTACATCCGCTCCTAAAAAAATATATTTTTACCTGAAATAAATAGGTTAGTTTTTTAAGTAACTGACCCGCATAGATGAGCAGTTTAACGACTTCGGTGTCCCCTTTCAAAATCGCCAAATCCAGTGGACTTGGCTTTCCATATTCGTTAGTTTCATAATTTAATTTTGCGCCTTGTTTGCACAAAAGATTCACAATTTGAGCGTTTCCAGATAAAACCCCATAGTGTAAAACAGTCCTAAAGTCATTTCTTTCATCAGTGATTGCATTTACATCTGCTCCATAGTTTAAAAGTAGTAAAACTGCGTCTGAAAAGTTTAAAATATAAATCGCGCTTTTAAGACGCTCGCGCTACGCTCGCGCATTTTATTTACCGATTCCATGGGCGTGCCTGGCCGCTTTCATCAATGGGGTCAACCCCGCGCGATCCCTCGAATCTGGATTAGCCCCAAACGTCAGTAACAACTCCAAAAAATCTAAGTCAGTGACCAAATTAATTTCAGCCCCGAAAAAATATCTCTTATTTGGATCGGCCCCGTGTTCTAAAAGAACTCTCGCTATATCCATATGCTTGTTTCTTATAGCCAATCGAAGCGGTTCGTCGCATAAAATAGTCCGCGGGTATAGTTCGTTGCTATCTGGGCGATAATCAACTTTCGCGCCACTTTCGAGAAGAAGTTTAACGATTTCTAAGTAGCCGTGTTCGGCCGCTAGATGTAGGGCGCTGTAACCACATTCATCGACTGCGTTTACGTTTCCACCGCGGACGATTAGTAGTTGGGTGGCTTCGAAATATCGCTGCCAAACGGCGTAATGTAAAGGCATTAAGCCTTGAGTTACGGCCTGGTTTACCTACAAATTCAAACATATTTAAGGCCTTTGGAATTGAGTTAATTTATATTTATTTAGTGTTAATTTGAAAATAATTTAAACCGTTGACGAGTTGTGAACAAAATAAAATGCATGGTTTTGAGGCAAATTTCACGCCTAAGGCCTTTTTGATACTTTTAAAATAATATATCAAATCAACCCTCTAAAATTAATTTTTGCAAAAATAAACGCTTTGTAAAGACTTGGGAAATATTTAAATCCACCCAAAACTGGGTAGAGAAAATTTTCTTACATAAGTATATCAATTTTAGAATTAGAATATACGCATTTTATATTTATGTTTGTTGATAATTAATTGAAAATAGAATATTTGAACACAACAGAAAACGTCACTTAAAATTTTCAAAAATTTCCAGGGCCAGTGTTTATTGTTCTTTTGTAACCAAATTTTGGGGACATACCCTCGACATGCTCTTTTCAAAAATTATAGTGTCAACAACCCCCTTTACCTAAAATTGGGTGTAGCATACCAAATTAAAAAATCATAACTTGTGTTTATATTTTTGTCAAATTTGTATCACATATTAAAAATCTACGAACTGGGGTGTTCCCTTTGTTTCAAAATGTTGCTCAGGGATCAATTTTAAGAAGGGTAAGTTGATAGTTTAGCCGGAAATGACGTCACAATTTATTTATTTATAAATACGGACAGAGAGTTTTTAAATTTTAATTTTAGAAAAAGTGGAATTTTTTTATTTTCTCAATCAATCAATATTGGGTAGAGTCAATTTTAGACTTCACCATTCAATTCTACGTACTTTCTTTCATAAGTATACCAATTTTCATAATTTTTTGTTGAATGGTCTTCAAGTAAATTCACCGGAAATCTGTCGAATTTTAGTGCGCAATCGACGCATCGGTCGCGCATTAAAATTCAGCAAATTTAGGGCGATAATGTACAATTTTTGAACCCGGGTTTGAAGAGTTTTTAACCGGAAATTCAACTACTTTTATACCGGAAATATACAAATTAACACTCTGAAGTTAATTTTTGAAAAAATAAACACTTTATCTTTAACCGCAATCGAGATATTGATCGATTTTTAACCTTACATTTTTAGCCGAAAATGTACAATTTTTGAACCCGGGTTTGAAGAGTTTTTAACCGGAAATTTAACCACTTTTATGCCGGAAATATACAAATCAACCCTCTGAAGTTTATTATTACAAAAATAAACACTTTATCTTTAACCGAAATCATGATATTGACAGATTTTTAACCTCACATTTTTAGCCGAAAATATACAATTTTTGAACCCGGGTTTGAGAAGTTTTTAACCGGAAATTTAACCACTTTTATACCGGAAATATACAAATAAACCCTCTAAAGTTCATTTTTGAAAAAATAAACACTTTATCTTTAACCAAAATTAAGATATTGACAGATTTTTAACCTCACATTTTCAGCCAAAAATGTACAATTTTTGAACCCGGGTTTGAGAAGTTTTTAACCGGAAATTCAACCACTTTTATACCGGAAATATACAAATTAACCCTCTAAAGTTCATTTTTGAAAAAATAAACACTTTATCTTTAACCAAAATTAAGATATTGACAGATTTTTAACCTCACATTTTCAGCCAAAAATGTACAATTTTTGAACCCGGGTTTGAGAAGTTTTTAACCGGAAATTTAACCACTTTCATACCGGAAATATACAAAACAACACTCTGAAGTTTATTTTTACAAAAATAAACACCGAAATCATGATATTGAACCATTTTTAACCTCACATTTTTAGCCAAATACACCCTAAAGAACCCTAAAACCTGTTTCCGAGCTCTAATTTCGAGTTTTTTATACGATATTTTATATAAAAGAATAAAGTCCTTTAAAAAAAATGCATTTTAAAGCTGGACCCTATTCTATACTTCGCTCATAAATTTTATTTATTAAAGAAAAAATATGGATAGCAAGTTTTTATCGTCTCTTCAAAAATATTAAATAAAAAACGCCACAAATCGCCCATTAAGAATAATTTAAAATACTTTCAAGCAATTCTGAATAAATTCAAAACATTTTCAAGCTATTCCAAGTTTGAAATTATTGTCTGACATTTTGTTTTGACAGACCTCAACACCGTATGATTTCAAGGTCAGTTCAGTCACGTAACAAGTATATTTTCAACATATATTTAAAAAAAAAACATCCTACCTTTGCCCCACAAGCCAACAATATCCGAATTTCATCTAAGGGGACCATACGAATTATAGAATCCGCCAATTCCCGCTGTAAGGGATTGGTGATACATTCTGTTGGCATTCTCTAAAAAAAATACAATTTATAACACTTTAACACATTGAAAATATATATAAACACTCAATACCAAGGAATACATTTTAAAATTTACACTTTGCACTGATTTTACGCGTCAAAAACATATTTAAACGTCAAGAAATACGTGAAATGTCACCAGTTGTCATTCAGTTGTTCGCCGCCATATTGAAATGAACATAACTGCGCATTGAAAACTAGTACCAATTTGGGAAAAAATGGAATGTTCTGCATAGAAACCTTGAGTTAAAATTATTTTTAGATATCTATAAATAGATTAATAGAGTCAACATACGAAAATACTTTCTTTGTTGTGTAAACGGAAATGTTTCCAAATATTCCTAATCAATAATCATGTGTTTGTTTTGCATAACGACAAAGAAAACAAACAAATCTCCATTATTATTGTTGTAATCAACAAAAAAATTAACAAATACGACTTACATTTGATGCAAAGCACACTTTTATACAAGTAAACAATTAACACAAATACTACGCAGAATACAAGTGCAGGTATTTAAAATAGTGTTTAACCTTTTCTGTCTGTTGCTACACTGAAGTAAACGTCTAATTTCCTCTTATATTTATAACCAAATTGATCGCAAAACTATTGGCAGATCTCCAAAGACGAAATAATCTTTGTTTGGTTTAAAAACTGCATTCGGAGAACAAAGAAAAATTGACATTTGACAAAAGTCGTTGGCTTCTTAAAGAAATCACTCATGACCACCATTTTCTTTATTATTGCCATGAAGAATACACTTGTTTTTTAAATAAAACTTGTTTTTTACCCTTCAATTGTTGAAAATTAGAATATACGCATTTTATATTTATGTTTGTTGATAATTAATTGAAAATAGAATATTTGAACACAACAGAAAACGTCACTTAAAATTTTCAAAAATTTCCAGGGCCAGTGTTTATTGTTCTTTTGTAACCAAATTTTGGGGACATACCCTCGACATGCTCTTTTCAAAAATTATAGTGTCAACAACCCCCTTTACCTAAAATTGGGTGTAGCATACCAAATTAAAAAATCATAACTTGTGTTTATATTTTTGTCAAATTTGTATCACATATTAAAAATCTACGAACTGGGGTGTTCCCTTTGTTTCAAAATGTTGCTCAGGGATCAATTTTAAGAAGGGTAAGTTGATAGTTTAGCCGGAAATGACGTCACAATTTATTTATTTATAAATACGGACAGAGAGTTTTTAAATTTTAATTTTAGAAAAAGTGGAATTTTTTTATTTTCTCAATCAATCAATATTGGGTAGAGTCAATTTTAGACTTCACCATTCAATTCTACGTACTTTCTTTCATAAGTATACCAATTTTCATAATTTTTTGTTGAATGGTGTTCAAATAAATTCACCGGAAATCTGTCGAATTTTAGTGCGCAATCGACGCATCGGTCGCGCATTAAAATTCAGCAAATTTAGGGCGATAATGTACAATTTTTGAACCCGGGTTTGAGGAGTTTATAACTGGAAATTTAACCACTTTTATACATGAAATATACAAACAAATCCCCAAGAGTTCATTTTTATAAAAATATTTCAAACAATTCAGAAATGAGCCCCAAAAATCATGTTTACATCTCGGCCTAAAATGTGAGGTTATAAAAGTCGATCAATCTCGATTTGGGTTAAAAATAGAGTGTTAATTTTTTCAAAAACAAACTCTGGAGGGTTGATTTGATATATTAATATTTTAAAAGTGTCAAAAAGGCCTAAGGGATTCGAGAAAATAGTATCGAAATTTAAGAAAAAAATTGCGCCAAAAACATGCACTTTATTTTGTTCATAACGCCTCAATGGTTTAAATTATATTAAAATTAACACTAAATTCGTGTTCTACGAGGTTTAAAATATAAATTAACTCATTTTCAAATCTTAAAACCGTTTTAACAAAGTTTTATTGACATATTTCTAACGAAATCGCATAAATATACTTACTTAATTTCCTCTTGCAAATAACTGTCCAGCGATTAAAAATATCTTCATTTAGTGCAAAAAAACGAATTTCGCGTAGTTTAAATAATAAATTTACTCGTGTTTATATCCAAAATTAATTATTAGTTTTGGAATTTAATGTAAACTGTCCATCTATCGACAAAACGCTGAACATAGCGTAATGCCAACTGTTACAAAATGAAAAATAAAAGGGTCTACCGTTACAATAAATTCAGTAACCTCACATTTTTAGTTGTGACAGTTGTGAAACAAAATGGGTATAAAAGATTTGTGGACAATATTAACGCCTTTTTGTGAACGTAAACCACTTTTTGAGCTTCAAGGTAAAACTGTAGCCGTGGATTTAAGCTGTTGGATATGTGAAGCTCAAAATGTAACCGATTATTCGATCCAACCGCGAATGTATTTGAGGTTAGTAAGAACGCGCGTCATTTTAGAAATATGTACATAAAACTTTGTGCAGACGGTTTTAAGATTTGGAATTGAGTTGATTTATATTTTAAACCCCGTAGAACACGAATTTCGTGTTAATTTGAAGATAATTTAAACCGTTCATGAGATGTGAAGATAATAAAATACATGTTTTTGAGAATTTTTTTCTCAAAGTTCGACCCTATTTTCCTAAATCGCTAAGGCCTTTTTGACACTTAAAATATTAATATATCAAATCGACCCTCCAGAGTTCGTTTTTGCAAGAATTAACACTTTATCTTTAACCAAAATCGAGATATTAACCGATTTTTAACCTCACATATTTAGCCAAAAATATACAATTTTTGAACCCGGGTTTGAGAAGTTTTTAACCAGAAATTTAACCACTTTTATACAGTTAATATACAAATCAACCTTCTAAAGTTTATTTTTGCAAAAACACTTTATTTTTAACCGAAATCGAGATATATTTTTAACCTCTTGGTCCTCAAATAAACACAATTTGAATTCACCGGTAATCTGTCGAATATTAATGCGCAATCGACGCGCTAGTCGCGCATTAAAATTCAGCAAATTTAGGGCGATAATGTACAATTTTTGAACCCGGATTTGAGGAGTTTTTAACCAGAAATTTAACCACTTTTATACCAGAAATATACAAATCAACCCTCTAAAGTTTATTTTTACAAAAATAAACACTTTATTTTTAACCAAAATCGAGATATTGACCGATTTTTAACCTCACATTTTTAGCCAAAAATGTACAATTTTTGAACCCGGGTTTGAGGAGTTTTTAACCGAAAATTTAACCACTTTTATACCGGAAATATACACATTAACCCTCTAAAATTCATAAACACTCTATCTTTAACCGAAATCATGATATTAACCTCACATTTTTGGCCGAAACTAAACATTAAAACATACATTTTTGTGGGCTCATAACTCCTGAATTGTTTGAAATAATTTCAAATTAACACTAAAATCGTGTTGTACGGGGTTAAATATAAATTAACCCGCGGTTACATACATTCATTTGTTTTTAGAAATTTATATTTTCGGACCTGTTTTCTGTTACTAATGGATGTTCAACCAATTTTTGTGTTAGAGGGCAAAGCGCCTACTTTGAAATATCAAACGATTGCGAATAGAAATGAGATTCAATTCAGAGGCGCGAAGCCAAAAAGTGATAAAATTAATACTGGAAAAGACAGAACTAGGTTTCATTTTGTCTTAAAACAGGTAGTTTTAACGATTTAAATACTTTTCAACTGGACTGTAATATTTTTAAACAATGTTTATTTTTTTTTAGTGTGAAGAAATGCTGAAATTTATGGGGTTAGTGTGCATAAAAGGCAGTGGGGAAGCGGAAAGCATGTGCGCCTATTTGAATGAAGATGGGGTAAGTATTATTGTTGGTATAATTCAAATAAACTGTCTGATGTCCGTTTTTTGAATTACTTTATTTCTATTGGTCGTACGGACCTCCTCCTAACACACTATTGGTTATGGCTTCCGCCAATTGTTTTGCGCAAATTTAAAACGCGGCGCGCTCAGTGTATTATTTTTATTTTAGTTAGTCGCTGGATGTATCAGTCAAGATTCTGACTGTTTCGCGTATGGGGCGAAAATAGTTTATAGAAACTTTTCAATATCTCATCAAGGATCTTATGCGGCTAGTGGAGGCGCTGTAGACATATACAATATAGAAAAAGCTAATGAACATTTAAGTAAGTAAATGTCAAAGTTTGGAGGAGTGTAACTCAAAAACTATTAAAGATACAGCGTTGAGGTTATGTAATTTAGATTCTGGGGGGTTTTAGCAACTAGTCACTTGTTTTTTAAGGTTATAAATTAAATGACCGATAATTGACAACATTAAAACTAGTTTGGGGGCATTTCAACAAAGTTTAGATGGTTATAACTGCAAAACGGTTAAAAATGGGCGAAGTATAGAATATGGTCCAGCTTTAAAATACAGTTTTTTTTAATGGACTCTATTCTTTTATGTAAAATATCGTATAAAAACCTGAAATTAGACCTCGGAAACAGGTTACATTCAGTATTCGACAACTAACGACACATTTTATTACAAAAACTCATCAAATATTTGTTTCCGGGCCCAAATTTTGTTTTATTTTAATGTATAGGAGGCTAATGAACCGATATATACTCATTTAAACTCATATTGACTTTGGACCATATTCTATACTTAAGCCAAAAATCTAATATAGGTTGGTAAGAATTTATAAATTTCAGATTTTGGCAGGAATAAAATTATTGCTTTGGCTTTACTTTGTGGATCAGATTATAATGAAGGTGTAAAGGGGGTTGGCAAGGACTCAGCCCTTAAATTTATGAATCATTATAAAGATAATGAAATATTAGATCGGTAAGTAATGATATATTTCAATGTGTTGTCTTAAATTTATTTGTATCACTATAATATTATGAACTGTGGTGTATATAAACATATCTATAATAACCGGGGCGTTATATGAGGGCATTATGCCCTCATTATAATCCGATCATCGTTTATGGACTTCAAATTAGAAATAATATGAACGGTATGTATTGAAAATTATTTCCTTTTTAATTATAATTGATTACAACAATAATACATTAATTGATTACAATATATAAGAAAACAGCTTTGAAAACACAACACAGAAATCATTTTAATTTAATTATAATACTTAAAATTGATTATGAACAGGGCCTTAAAAAGCAATTTACTTTCACAACACATGTAAATAATAAGCGCGCCGAATTGCAGACTGCAATTTTTGACGGATCACTAATTTTTTGGGACGATATTTATCCACGTTTGAATTCATTTTTGATATTATTTACCGTCACATGTTACAAACTCTCTAATATGTAATAATATTCAGAAATAAGTGCATAAGAAATAAAGAACTGAGATCTGTCATGTGAAAACTAACCTCAAAATATAATACTTACATTTTCTACAGACGAGAATGGAATAATTAGGGGAACATTTATGCGTTTCTCTTCCTCAAAGTATGCAGAAACATTCAAAATAATTTCTTTACACCGTTTCGGTAAAATATCTATCGAAATTCACCCATCCCATCATCTCCAACGATTTAAAACGTTGTCGACATTGATGTTTTAAAAATAAATAAATGTTGATAATAAACAAAACAATTAAACAACATCCTTAGCAACGCCAACACTTAAACATTATTGCAATCAAAATTATTATAAATGAAAACTTATTTCACATATTCTAGCGAGACATAAAATCTTGAATGCACCACGAACGTTACTAGATCGTAATGGCCTTGGTACACATTCTTAACTGTCATAAATTGTTTAAAACTTCTTGAAACTGTTTCTTACATAAGTATATCAATTTTTATAATTTTTTGTTGAATGATCTTCAAATGAACATAATTTGAATCTGTCGAATTTTAGTGCGCAATCGATGCGTCAGTCGCGCATTAAAATTCAGCAAATTTAGGGCGATAATGTACAATTTTTGAACCCGGGTTTCAGGAGTTTTCAACTGGAAATTTAACCACTTTTATATCTGAAATATATAAAGAAACCCCCAAAAGTTCATTTCTATAAAAATAAACACTTTATTTTTAACCGAAATCGATATATTGACCAATTTTTAACCTCACATTTTCAGCCAATAATGTACAATTTTTGAACCCAAATTTGAGAAGTTTTTAACCAGAAATTTAACCACTTTTATACCTCAAATATATAAATCGACCCTCCAGAATTCGTTTTTGCAAGAATTAACACTCTATCTTTAACCAAAATTGAGATATTGACCGATTTTTAGCCAAAAATTTACAATTTTTGAACCCGGGTTTGACAAGTTTTTAACCGGAAATTTAACCACTTTTGGGCCCTATTCTGTAACTCGGTGGTTAATTTTTAACCATTAGTTAAAATTTTTATCCAATAGATATTGATTTGACAACTAAAAATCCCTCTTTGTTATATTTCAACATACTTTGGGCCCTATTCTATAACTCGGTGGTTAATTTTTAACAACTGGTTAAAAATTCTATCCAATAGATATTGATTTGACAACTGAAAATCCCTTTTTTTGTCATATGTCAACACACATGATTGGTCAAAAAATTTAACCAGTGGTTAAAAATTAACCACTGAGATACAGAATAGGCCCCTTTATTGGTTAAAAAATTTAACCAATGGTTAAAAATTAACCACTGAGTTACAGAATAGGCCCCTTTATACCGTAAATATACAAATTAACCCTCTAAAGTTCATTTTTGCAAAAATAAACATTCTATCTAACCAAAATCGAGATATTGACTGATTTTTAACCTCACATTTTTGGTCAAAAATGTACAATTTTTGAACCCGGGTTTTAGGAGTTTTCAACTGGAAATTTAACCACTTTTATACCTGAAATATACACATTAACCCTCGAAAGGTCATTTTTACAAAAATGAACACTTAGCTTTAACCGAAATAGGGATATTAAACCATTTTTAACATCACACTTTTGTATTTATTTTAGGATGCGATCATGGAAATCAAATAATTCTCTCTTTAACGAAATGGAAAATAAAATAAATGATAAAAATATTTGTAGTTCTTGTGGCCATTTTGGAAAAATACAAGGCCACATAAAAAACGGATGTAGAGACTGTAAAACTACAAAAGGATGCGATTTTACTAAATTTAGGTTATATAAACTCTTTTAAATTGATTTAAAACGCCTGAAACTTTTTTTTTATTGTAGAGAACAAAGATTAGAAATAAAAAATGAACTCCAAATTCGAAATAAGGCGTTATTAGATCCGAATTTTCCTCAGGAAGAGTTAATTAAAGAGTTTTTAGTAAAAAAAGACAACGTCAAACAAGTCGACTTAAAATGGCGGCAACCAGATTTGGTTAATTTTGTTGTAAATATTTCAGATTGTTATCTATATATTCGCTGAAAAAAAAAATGGTTTCTTTCAGAAATTCACTGTAAAATACTTAGCTTGGGAAGAGATTTACGCATTTGAAAAATTGTTGCCAATATTAACAAGATGGCTGCTGAAAAATTACAAAATAGTGTTGGATAAATTGAAAACAAATTGTATTTCAGAAGTAAAAGGAATAATTTTTCCCAAATGCATTAAAAAAAGCAGAAATCCAAAAGGTAAGACTACTATAATCAATTTTTAGGACAATCCTGACATTAATTATAAATTTTTAGTCAGTTTATTAGTTTTGAAACTGCCTTACCGACAGAGTCAAAATGTCAAAACAACACTTTACTGCTGTCAATTTTCATTAAAATATCAATATTTTCAACAAATTTTAAGTATAAATAAATTATTTTTAGTTAATATTATGCGTTTCTTGTAAATTTCAGCCGAATTCATAACCAAATAAAAGTTTACGTGCTTTGGAATAATTGTGAAAACTTCGCAACGGGCGCCATCTTAGAAATATTTAAATAAAACTTTGTCTAGACGGTTTTAAGATTTGGAAATGAGTTAATATATATTTTAAACCCCGTAGAACACGAATTTAGTGTTAATTTGAAAGTAATTTAAACCGTTGACGAGTTGTGAACAAAATAAAATCCTGTTCTGTGCAAAGAGTTGGGAAATATTTAAATCCACCCAAAACTGGGTAGAGAAATTTTTTGACTTCACCATTCAATTCTACCTACTTTCTAACATAAGTATACCAATTTTCATAATTTTTTGTTGAATGGTCTTCAAATAAACAATCTGAATTCACCGGAAATCTGTCGAATTTTAGTGCGCAATCGACGCATCAGTCGCGCATTAAAATTCAGCAAATTTAGAGCGATAATGTACATCTTTTGAACCCGGGTTTGAGGCGTTTTTAACCGGAAATTTAACCACTTTTATACCGGAAATATACAAAACAACTCTCTAAAGTTTATTTTTGCAAGAATAAACACTTTATCTTTAACCGAAATCGAGATATTGACAAATTTTTAACCTCACATTTTCAGCCAAAAATGTACAATTTTTGAACCCGGGTTTCAGGAGTTTTTAACCGGAAATTTAACCACTTTTATATCGGAAATATACAAATAAACCCCCTAAAGTTCATTTTTATAAAAATAAACACTTTAGCTTTAACCGAAATCGTGATATTGAAGCATTTTTAACTTCACATTTTTGGCCGAAACTAAACTTTAAACCATGAATTTTCTGAATAAATTTAAGACAGTTGAGAATAAATTAAAACAATTTTAGACAGTTGAGAATAATTTAAAATACTTTCAGTCAATCCTAAATAAATTTAACACAATTTTAAATATTTATAAATTCATTTAAAGGTATATCAAGTTTCGAGATAATCTGGGAAGACAGAAATAACTATTTCGAACATTTAATTCCTAATGAACAAATTGAAGAATATTTAGAGAATAAAAAGAATGATTTAGAAACTCTTTGGTCTACTATTGAACCAAAAAACTTAGTAGAAGAAGCTTTTCCAAGTCTAGTTGAAGAATTTTTGAACAAAAAAGCTAAAAAAGGTAATATTTCAATCATTTTCAAATTGAAAATAATAAATATTTTCCAGGAAAAAAACCAAGAAAACGCCAGAAGGGCACAGAAAACATCGACGAATTAACGTCAAAATTATTAAATACATCTTTATGTTCTCCGCAACCGAAAAAGACAAAAAACAAACCGAAAAAGAAAACAAAAGAAACTGTAGACAAACAAACAAAAACAATTGACACATTTTTTGCAAAAACAAAAGTGGAACAATTGAAACAAAACACTCCAAATCTATCGTTTGACTTAAATTGTTCAAGATTTGACGACGAAAATGAAATAGATTTAGATTTATCTGATATTATAGATAATATAACTAGTCGAAATCCAGAAATTCCAGATAAAATAAAAAAATTAATTGATATTCACTCAGATTCTGAAACAGTTGAAAATCGCACAAAAACATTTGAACAGCGATTGGAAACAGATGAAAGTGAAAACATTGATGTTGAAACAGTTGAAAATCGCAGCTGTTTCTTTGAAACAAAATACGATCAAGTTGACCTGTTTGAAAAAACATTTGAACAGCGATTGGAAACAGATGAAAGTGAAAACATTGATGTTGAAACAGTTGAAAATCGCAGCTGTTTCTTTGAAACAAAATACGATCAAGTTGACCTGTTTGAAAAAACATTTGAACAGCGATTGGAAACAAATGAAAGTGAAAACAATGAAGAAACAGTTGAAAATCGCAGCTGTTCCTTCGAAACAAACTACGATCAAATAAACCTGTTTAAAAAAACATTTGAACAGCGATCAGATTCTGATAATTCCGATGTTGAAACAGTTGAAAATCGCACAAAAACATTTGAACAGCGATTGGAAACAGATGAAAGTGAAAACAATGTTGAAACAGTTGAAAATCGCAGCTGTTTCTTCGAAACAAACTACGATCAAGTTGATCTGTTTGAAAAAACATTTGAACAGCGACTGGAAACAGATGAAAGTGAAACCAACGATAGCTTTGATGAAAATTATATTCCTTTATTAGATAGAATAAAAAATGGTAGAATAAATACATAAAAATTGATATGTTGCATGTTATGACTAGTTCAAAAAGTGTTAATACTTGTTTTCTATCCTATTCGTCATAGTTTGTGAATCTTGTTGTACAGTAATCCTGAAAATAAAATGACATTTGTATGTTTGTATAATTGAGGTTAATTATTTGTAATTTTCTTGAATTCATAAAAAATCGAGGCAATTTTGAATTAATTTGACAGTTAAGAATAATCTGAGGCAATTCTGAATTAATTATTGACAGTTCGAAGTAATTTTGAATTAATTTTTGACAGTTACAATTGAAACATCGTAATACCAACTATTATAAAAGAAAATAGCGTTTACCGTTACAACAAATTCTATCAAAAGTATTGTCATTTAAAGTGTATTGTTTTTTATAGACAATTACATATCTAAAACCGTATAAAAATAATTTTAATCAAAGCATTTTGCCGCTGTACGAGTCGAATGTTTTCAGAAAAGCCATACACATCTAACCTAAATTTTTAACTGTCACGCAAATATTTTCATTCAAAATACATATTTTAAACAAATTTTTAGCATGTATAAATGATTTTTATTCAATTTCATACGTGTCCTGTAAAATTCAGCCAATCTAATAACCAAATAAAAGTTTTGATGTACCATAATAAATAAATAAGCAATTATGATCAAGAGAAAATGTTTTTTCGTACTTACAGTGTAGTTAGGGTTATCAATAGTGTTCAAAAATTCAGTTTCCCATTCATATTCGTGCTCAGTTTTATCAAAATTGTAAAGAGGCATTAATCTATGTCGCAAAATATCTAACCTACGTTTTCGAGCCATCAAAAATACCTGAAATTGAACAAATAACAGTTTTTATTTATTAAACAATACACAAACAATACCAAAGCCGATAATATCATTACAGCCACAATAACTAATAAAGGAACGATAATAAACTTTAACTCTTCATTCGATTCGTTGTTCTCAACATCTAATGTGGAAAGTTCGTCAACAAATGTTGTGTTTTCAGACATTATTGTTTTAATTTGTGAACATTTTTGTAAATTTAAACCATTTTGGAATGTGATATGTTGTTTTTATTTATTCATTTGCATGTTTTAAACAGTAATTTGATAGTTTACTTGCGTTTTTATCTTGATTAGCCATTTTAGACTGTCAAATATGTCTCAAAATTTCCCTGCGGGTAATTTTCCGCCAGTTGGCAACACTGGTTACAGACTGCGATATTTGCAAACTTACCGACAAGATTGTACATTCCGCGAAATATCTGTTGGAGATTTATGTTTGATGTAATTGTTAATTGTAATTAATATTTGGTATTAAATTGAATGAAAAGTATTAATTTTTAAATAAAATATTTACAAAATTTTGTTGTAATGGTAGACACTTGTTCTTAATTTTCTAACAGTTGGTACAACGTTTTGTCGCTAGATGTCAATTGTTCAAATATATGTTAAATTCATTTTCGGGATAAAATTGACAACGAAAACAGTCTCACGCTGTTTTAAAGACAGATAATAAATATTTAAAATAGTTTTAGACACTTCTGGATAAATTTACAACATTTAAAGTTGCAGGTAGTCTAAATAAATGTCTTCCGAAACGAAAATGGCGGGAACAACTGCCAGTTGGGCTGTCAAACGAAACGTCAAAAATATTAAAGTCATTAAAATATTTGTATTCTCTGTGAAAATTTACATCGTTAGACATTTTAACTTCAATAAAAGCTTTTGTAACTTATTTCGAGAAGTTTTTTTAAGGTGTCAAATATTTTTCTCACATTTTATGTTAAATTTTTTTAGAGACAACCGCCATAGATCTCAATTGTTCTTACAGATACCCATTGCGCATATCTTATATCTCTTTAAATTGAATAGTTTCATTCAATGTCGGTCGAAAATAAAAATAAAATTATTTCATTAAGATTTCAAAATGGACCTTTTCAATTTAACGGCTATCTCTTTCTATTGCTGTAAATTGTAAGAAAATGGCGCGAACAACTGCCAGATGGGCTGTCAAACGTCAAATATATTAAAGTCATTCAAATTATCTGAGATATTTTCACATTTTATTATTTTTGTATTAATTTTTAAATAAAGTATTTACAAATTTCAATTTTGTTGTAACGGTAGACACTTGTTCTTAATTTTCTAACAGTTGGCACAACGCCATGTTCAACGTTTTGTCGCTAGATGTCTTTTGTTCAAATATACGTCAAATTCATACAGTACGTTTATTTACCAAATATTTTTTTAGATAATTGTTCACAAAACTGTGTAAATATTATTAAATTTGATATTTGAGAATTTTCATAACGTACATTTATCTTATTTTTATTGTTTAATATTAAATAATTATTATATTTATATATTAAATTAAAGGTAAACAGCATTTTTAAATAGTTTTATACACTTATTTTAATATAAATTGTTAAATAAATAAATAAATACAAAGTTAAAAAAACTGTTGAGTCATAATATTATCAATAGATGGCGCGTAGTGTGAGTATCCATATTACTCTAGGGTGTTGTCAGTAGAAAATGTGAGTTTCTCTTCAAAATATTAAGTTTTTTAGCTTAAAAAACATACAATTATGTTATCCAGGTATTATTTCATCCATTTAATATGTATAAAACATGAAACATTGGCTATAAATGCATGAAAAAACACAATATAGATGTACGTGTCATTTAGAAATTATGTTTAATTTTGCTTATTTTGCCTTTATCTGTAGTATTTCTTGTGTTTTCCCACAATTGAAGTAGTTTTGATTGTGAAATAAGTTGAAAAAATACTAAATATGTCAATAAATATCAAATGATACAAATGGCGATTTGACATATCCATAGACGTGCGGGCTATTTTTACTTGGGGTTCGACGCAATTCGTATTTTTACGGATCTGTTATTTAAATGAGACTTTTTGTTTCGAGCCATTCTGTGTATCTGAAATATTTTGAATTTCAGATATCAGAGTTCTACATGCTTCCAATATTATGAAATTACTAGAATTTAGTGAAGTGATAAATAGTGAATTAAATAATTAGTAGTAATGTTTTTGTAAAGTGTGAACTAAAGCCAGCATACTGGAAGAAATTAAACGATTTCCGACTTATTTAAGACATGATTGTAATGGAAATAAGTTCAAGAAACAAGAAACTTCTCCGGTGAAACCGCGAACTGCTAGACTCTGCCATCTCGCCAACAGAGGCACCACGGGGCAGGTGTGCCCCAAGTTCCAACAAGAAGGGTGAGTACCAACCCCTAAAAATCGGATCCCGTTCTTGCAATTCCAACCCGCTGTGTTTCAGTAATCAAACTTGTACCATTCCCCGGCGAACCAGTGGCGGCGGAACCCTTGGAGGCGGACAGGGGTTAGGGGGCGCAGCGCGACGAAATGGCCTGGGGCCTGGGCCAGCGCTAACGCCCGCGAGAAAGAAGACAGGGGCCCAGCAGAGTCAAAGCGAGGTAGGTCACTGTGTTCTAATTTTCAGCTCTCAAAACATTTCATTAGGAAAATTTAAAACTTCTAAGTTGTTTTGAATAAATTTGATATACGCAGAATATTCCGCAACCCAGATAACATATATGTAACAAAAAAAATACGATATAACCTTCATTTTGTATTATCGAAATTTAATATTGTTGTATTATATTTCAATGTTATTTTATTTTATATTTCTATAGAAATAAACTTATATAAGTATAAGTAAAATATAAATACTTTAATAAAGAATAATATTCAATAGAAAAATGTTTCAATAAATTTCGTATTTGGCGCAAAAAATTAGGAATATTTAAGTTTTAGATTTTAGTTTGACAAATATTGAATATTTGTTCCTTAAATGATAATTGTAATTTATATGTTTTTAACATTATTAAAGGACGTGTAAATGTGTAAAAATGTGAATTTAATGTATATTTATTTATTACTGTTTTATTCATTGTATTATATTATGGAATCACTGAAAAACGTAAGTTATTTTTAAATTTCACTTTGACAGTGACAGTTTGCATATTTTTCACAATTTCAAAGCATACTTTGATTATTATTTTTACATATTTTGAACTGATATTCTCTTATATGTATTCAGGATTGTCTCAAACTGTTTTAAATACTGTCCAATTGTCTAAAATTTATTTAATGTTGCTTGAAGCTATTTAAAAAACATTCTAGCTGTTTTAAGTTTATGCGAAATTGCTTAAAACTATTTGAAATACTTTTCAGTGGCTTTAAATTACTTGACGTGTGCTTAAAACTGGTTTAAATACTTCTCAACTGTCTGAAATTATTTTAAATACCTCTAAATTGTCTTAACTTTATTCAGGATTGTCTCAAACTGTTCTAAATACTTCTTAACTGTCTAGAATTTATTTGAACGACCTGAGACTGTTTTAAATATTTCTCAACTGTTTGAATTTGTTTAAATACTCCCGAACTGTCTTAAGTATATTCAGAATTGTCACAAACTGTTCTAAATACTTCTTAACAGTCTAAAACTTATTTTGAATAGCCTGAAACTGTTTTAAATATTTCTCAGCTGTCTGAAATTATTTTAAATACCTCTAAACTGTCTTAATTTTATTCAGGATTGTCTGAAACTGTTCTAAATATTTCTTAACAGTCTAGAATTTATTTTGAACTGCCTGAAACTGTTTTAAATACTTCTCAACTCTCTGAAATGATTTTAAATACCTTTAAACTGTCTTAATTTTATTCAGAACTGCCTCAAACTGTTCTAAATACTTCCTAACTGTCTAGAATTTATTTTGAACGACCTGAGACTGTTTTAAATATTTCTCAACTGCCTGAAATTATTTTAAATACCTCTAAATTATCTTAATTCTATTCAGGACTGTCTCAATCTGTTCTAAATACTTCTTAACTGTCTAGAACTTATTTTGAACTGTCTGAAACTATTTTAAATACTTCTCAACTATCTGAAATTATTTTAAATACTTCTAAATTGTCTTAATTTTATTCAGGACTGTCTCAATCTGTTCTAAATACTTCTTAACAGTCTAAAACTTATTTTGAATGACTTGAAACTGTTTTAAATACTTCTCAACTGCCTGAAATTATTCTAATTTCTTTTAAACTGTCTTAATTTTATTCACAACTGTCTCAAACTGTTCTAAATACTTCTTAACTGTCTAGAATTTATTTTGAACGACCTGAAACTGTTTTAAATATTTCTCAACTGCCTGAAATTATTTTAAATACATTTAAATTGTCTTAATTTTATTCACAACTGTCTCAAACTGTTCTAAATACTTCTTAACTGTCTAGAATTTATTTTGAACGACCTGAAACTGTTTTAAATATTTCTCAACTGCCTGAAATTATTTTAAATACATTTAAATTGTCTTAATTTTATTCACAACTGTCTCAAACTGTTCTAAATACTTCTTAACTGTCTAGAATTTATTTTGAATGGCCCGAAACTGTTTTAAATACTTCTCAATTGTTCAAAATTTGTTTAGACCATCCTGAAACTCAAGTTTTCTGTTATAATGAAGTAGAAACTTATTTTGAACTGCGTCAAATTATTTTAAATACCTCTAAATTGTCTTAATTCTATTCAGGACTGTCTCAATCTGTTCTAAATCCTTTTTGACTGTCTAAAACTTATTTTGAATGACTTGAAACTGTTTTAAATACTTCTCAACTGCCTGAAATTATTCTAAATTCTTTTAAACTGTCTTAATTTTATTCACAACTGTCTCAAACTGTTCTAAATACTTTTTAACTGTCTATAACTTATTTTGAATTGCCCGAAACTGTTTTAAATACTTCTCAACTGTCTGAAATTATTTAAATACTTTAGAACTGTCTTAATTTTATTCAGAACTGCCTCAAACCGTTCTAAATATTTCTTAACTGTCTAGAATTTATTTTGAATGACCTGAAACTGTTTTAAATACTTCTCAACTGTCTGAAATTATTTTCAATGCCCCCGAACTGTCTTAATTTTATTCACAACTGTCTCAAACTGTTCTAAATATTTCTTAACTGTCCAGAACTTATTTTGAATTGCCTGAATCTGTTTTAAATACTTCTCAACTGCCTGAAATTATTTTAAATACCTCCGAATTGTCTTAATTTTATTCAGGACTGTCTCAAACTGTTCTCAATACTTCTTAACTGTCTAGAACTTATTTTGAACGACCTGAAACAGTTTTAAATACTTCTCAACTGTCTGAATTTTTTTAAATACCCCGAACTGTCAATTTTATTCACAGCTGTCTCAAACTGTTCTAAATACTTCTTAACTTTCTAGAACTTATTTTAAAGTCCCTGAAACTGTTTTAAATGTTTCTCAACTGTCTGAAATTATTTTAAATATCCCCAAACTGTCTTAATTTTATTCAGAACTGCCTCAAACTGTTCTAAATATTTATTAACTGCCTAGATCTTATTTTGAAGTGCCTGAAACTGTTTTAAATACTTCTCAACTGTCTGAAATTATTTTAAATACCCCCGAACTGTCTTAATTTTATTCACAGCTGTCCCAAACTGTTCTAAATACTTCTTAACTGTCTAGAACTTATTTTGAATGACCTGAAACTGTTTTAAATACTTCTCAACTGTCTGAAATTATTTTAAATACCTTTAAATTGTCTTAATTTTATTCAGGACTGTCTCAAACTATTCTAAATAATTCTTAACTGTCTAGAACTTATTTTGAATGACCTGAAACTGTTTTAAATACTTCTCAACTGTTTGAAATTATTTTAAATACTTGACGAGTGCTTAAAACTGGTTTAAATACTTCGCAACTGTCTGAAATTATTTTAAATACCCCCAAACTGTCTTAATTTTATTCAGAACTGCCTCAAACTGTTCTAAATACTTCTTAACTGTCTAGAATTTATTTTGAACTCCCTGAAACTGTTTTAAATGTTTCTCAACTGTCTGAAATTATTTTAAATATCCCCAAACTGTCTTAATTTTATTCAGAACTGCCTCAAACTGTTCTAAATAATTCTCAACTGCCTGAAATTATTTTAAATACCTCTAAATTGTCTTAATTTTATTCAGGACTGTCTCAAACTGTTCTAAATACTTTTTAACTGTCTAGAACTTATTTTCAACGACCTGAAACTGTTTTAAATACGTCTCAACTGCCTGAAATCATTTTAAATACCCCCGAACTGTCTTAATTTTATTCATGACTGTCTCAAATTGTTCTAAATACTTTTTAACTGTCTAGAACTTTATTTGAATGACCTAAAACTATTTTAAATACTTCTCAACTCTCTGAAATTATTTTAAATACCTCCGAACTGTTTTAATTTGATTCAGAACTGTCACAAACTGTTCTAAATTCTTCTTAACCGTTTAGAACTTATTTTGAACTGCTTGAAACTGTTTTAAATACTTCTTTACTGTCTGAAATTATTTTATATACCTCCGAATTGTCTTAATTTTATTCAGAACTGTCTCAAACTCTTCTAAATATTTCTTAACTGCCTAGAACTTATTTTGAACTGTCTGAAACTATTTTAAATACTTCTCTACTGTCTGAAATTATTTTAAATACCTTCAAATTGTCTTAATTTTATTCAGGATTGTCTCAATCTGTTCTAAATACTTTTTAACTGTCTAGAATTTATTTTGAACAACCTGAAACTGTTTTAAATACTTCTCAACTGCCTGAAATTATTTTATATATCTCAAAACTGTCTTCATTTTATTCAGGACTGTCTCAAACTGTTCTAAATACTTTTTAACTGTCTAGAATTTATTTTGAACGACCTGAAACTGTTTTAAATACGTCTCAACTGCCTCAAATTATTTTAAATACTTCTAAATTGTTTTAAATTTATTCAGGACTGTCTCAAACTGTTCTAAATACTTTTTAAATGTCTAGAACTTATTTTGAATGACTTGAAACAGTTTTAAAGACTTCTCAACGGTTCAAAATTTGTTTAGATCATCCTGAAACTCAAATTTTCTGTTGTGAAAACTTAAAAGTATTTAATATCTATTCTATTTTTTTATCTCAGTCATCAACAGTGAAACGTCGGCCGAAATGCAAAGTCCACAAGACATCTTCGTGTGCGGAGAGCATCGTAAAAGGCGAAGGCTCAGGCACTGAGCCCCAAGGGGACCCACCCACCGAGCCGCCGCCCAAGCTCCAAGATGAGCTCCAAGAAGTAGAAGAAATCAAAGGAAAGAACTTGAAAGAAATGGAGACGGGCAAGAGTTTGGAGATTGAGGAAGCGGAAGAAGCTACACAGGTAAATAAATAATAAATTCAAAGATACCAGACACAAATTTTTCCCGTTTAGATGGATGAACAAATCGTATCTCCCGCCAATTCTACCGACTATACTGACACCCCCCCGCAGTCTCTTCCGATTGGTTCATCATTTCCGGCGACAATGAGCCCCGGTTTAGCCAAATCTAGCTCTGAGGGGGCCCTGAAAGATTCCCAGAATCATTTCACGGTATCCGAGTTGCATCCGATCGTCACTGATTTCGTCAACGAAATTTATTACTCCGCTACGAGTATAGGTAAGTTTTTTGGGCGAAGTATAGAATATGGTCCAGCTTTAAAATGCAGTTTTTTTTAATGGACTCTATTATTTTATGTAAAATATCGTATTAAAACCTGAAATTGGCGCGCGGAAATAGGTTATATTCACTTTTTACTATAAAAACTCATCAAATATTTGTTTCCGAACCTTAATTTTACTTTATTTTAATGCATAGGAGGCAAATGAACCGATATATACTCATTTAAACTCATATTTAGTTTGGACCCTATTCTATACTTTGCCATTTTTTTATTCGCGGGACGACGGGAGGTAAAACTTTCCTTACAGTTCATCAAATCGACGACAGACTGCGCAGAGAAGTGTCCGAGAGAGACAGAAGAAGAGAATCCATCAGTTTGGAGGAAAAAGAGGCGCTTTTGCAAGCGAAACAATTTGTTGAAGAATATGAAGAATTTCATGATTCGTGTTCAGAAATTCCTGAAAGCGAATTAGTTGTAGAGAGAATTTTGACTGAAATTAAAACTAATGTTTGTGAAATACTCGAGAAAAATGAAGCCAAAGATGAAGAAGAACAGAACGCGGTAAGAATTTTAACCTCAATTTTATCCCAATTTAGTTTATACCCCGCGGGATTTTGGTGTGTTTGGACCCCGTACAACACAATTTTAATGTTAATTTTAAAATATTTCAAACATTTCAGGAGTTATGCGCCCCCAAAAATACATGTTTTTCGTGTTTAGTTGCGGCCAAAAATTAAAAATGTGAGGTTAAAAATCGGTCAATATTTCGATTTCTGTTAAAAATAGAGTGTTAATTCTTGCAAAAATGAACTTTGGAGGGTTGATTTGCATATTTCCGGTGTAAAAGTGGTTAAATTTCCGGTTAAAAACGTCTCAAACCCGGGTTCAAAAATTGTACATTTTTGGCTAAAAATGTTAGGTTAAATATCTGCTAATATCTCGATTTTGGTTGAAGATAAAGTGTTTATTTTTATAAAAATGAACTTTTGGGGGTTTATTTGTATATTTCAGGTATAAAAGTGGTTAAATTTCCGGTTAAAAACTGTTCAAACCCGGGTTTAAAAACGGTACATTATCGTCCTAAATTTGCTGAATTTTAATGCGCGATTGACGCGTCGATTGCGCACTAAAATTCAACAGATTTCCGGTGAATTCAAATTGTGTTTATTTGAAGACCATTCAACAAAAAATTATGAAAATTGATATAGTTATGTAAGAAAGTACGTAGAATTGAATGATTATTTGTATATTTCAGATATAAAAGTGGTTAAATTTCCGGTTAAAAACTTCTCAAATCCGTGTTCAAAAATAGTACATTTTTGGCTAAAAATGTAAGGTTAAAAATCGGTCAATATCTCGATTTTGGTTAAAAATAAAATGTTTATTTTTGCAAAAATTGGACTTTAGAGGGTTGATTGTATTTCCGGTATAAAAGTGGTTAAATTTCCGGTTAAAAACTTCTCAAATCCGGGTTCAAAAATTGTACATTTTTGGCTAAAAATGTGAGGTTAAATATCGGTTAATATTTCGATTTCGGTTAAAGATAGAGTGTTAATTCTTGCAAAAACGAACTCTGGAGGGTCGATTTGATATATTAATATTTTAAAAGTGTCAAAAAGGCCTTAGAGATTCCAGAAAATATGATTGAAATTTTGGAAAAAATTGGGAAAAATTTAAACCAAAAACATGCATTTTATTTTGCTCACAACTCCTCAACGGTTTAAATTATCTTCAAACTAACACGAAATTCGTGTTCTACGGGGTTTAAAACATAAATTAACTCATTTGCAAATCTTAAAACCGTCTGGACAAAGTTTTATTTAAATATTTCTAAGATGACGCGCGTTGCGAATTTTTTGCAATTCTTCCAAGACTTCAAAACTTTTATTTGGTTATAAATTTGGCTGAAATTTATAGGAAACTCATAAAATCAACTGAAAATCATTTATACGTACTTAAAATTTGTTGAAAATGTTTATTTTGTATTAAAAATATTTTTGTGACAGCTGAAAAGTGTGGTTAAAAATCATGTACGTCTCAAAAACATTCGGCTAGTTTATAACATTAAATTCTTGAACTTATTTGTTAATTAATATATTAAATAATTGTTTGATACATTTTTAAAGTATATTAGGGCATAAATACATCAATTAATTATTAATATTTACATATTAATATTTTGATATCTGTCGGTAATACAGAACAATTAGTTCGAACATTTTGGCGCTGTTCAGAGTTCAGAATTTTTGTGCTCAACTGGTGGCAACATTGACAATATGGCGATCTGTTTCCAAAACAAAACAAGACGTCAACATCAACAATCAACGAAAATAATAAATTATAAACGTACAACAATGATTAGAGTTATGAAACTTAAGAAATATGTAAATAAACATACGGGGAATGTGTGTTTAATAATAAAAATGTTCTATATTTTTATTCGGGAGTGCAGTGACATTAAAAAGTTAAATATTCTCGAACTATGTTGTGACAAATTTTGATATAAACATCGTTAATTCTACTTCGGAGTGACAAATAAATCTTCCAGGTCTGTGAAAATGAAGAAGAATCGAATGAGGCAGGCCAACCGCCTCAAAAATATTCGATTTTCGGAATTCCAAATATCGCCAATTATCCGAAAATACTTTACAACAAAAACTACAATTCTCCGATGGTTGAAATCACGGATCAAAACATCGAAATTCTTCATAGAAATGAAGAAGTTTGTGAAAATAATCCTGATATGGTTCAGCCGTTGGTGAATTTCGAACAGCAACAGAAAGAAGGAAAAGAGCAAGAAATCGATGAGGATGATGTTTACAGGCCCATTGCGGTGAGCCCTTGTGGCAGGTAAGTCTTTTTAATTGTTATTATCTTCGATGCAGTTTTTTGGATGATTACTTCCCGCTTAAGGTTTTTTAAATACGACGAAGAGGTCGGTCGAGGTTCGTTTAAGACAGTTTACAGAGGGTTAGACACTCAAACAGGCGTAGCTGTCGCTTGGTGTGAATTACAGGTTTGTTTAAATCATTTTCGCGTGGCTGAGTGCTTGCTCGTAACATTTTAGATGTATTTCAGGAGAAAAAGTTAAACAAAGTCGAAAGAGCTCGGTTCCGAGAAGAGGCTGAAATGCTGAAAAAATTACAGCATCCTAATATAGTGCGCTTTTATAATTATTGGGAATCTACAATAGGGAAAAAGAAAAATATTGTCTTAGTTACAGAGTTAATGCTTTCAGGTACTTTAAAAACGTAAGTTTTCAAGTTATATAAATGAGAAATTAACTGATTTTAATGTTTAATGCGAAAATCATGTCTTTGCAATTTGATTGGTTGCCTGATTTTAATATCGAGACTCGCGCGCCTGTTTTTTTTTATCTGTAAACAATAAATATTTTTATTTAAAAATTAATATTGTAGACAATTACACAATTTGAGACAATAGGGAAAGAATGAGGCAATTTTGAATTAATTTCAGACAATAGGAAATAAGCTGAGGCGATTTTGAATTAATTTCGGGTAGTTGAAAAATTCAGATGTAATTTTAGACAGTTACAAATAACGTGAGGCAATTCTGAATTAATTTTAGACAGTTAAAATAACGTGAGGCAATTCTGAATTAATTTTAGACAGTTCAAAATAATGTGAGGCAATTCTGTATTAATTTTAAACAGTTACTAATAATGTGAGGCAATTCTGATTTTATTTTAAACAGTTACTAATAATGTGAGGCAATTCTGATTTAATTTTAGACAGTTAGAAATAATGTGAGGCAATTCTGATTTAATTTAAGACAGTTAAAAATAATGTGAGGCTATTATGAATTAATTTTAGACAGAAAAAAAACAATGTGAGACAATTCTGATTTAATTTTAGACAGTTACAAATAATGCGAGGCAATTCTGATTTAATTTTACGCAGTTAGAAATAATGTGAGGCAATTCTGAATTAATTTTAGACAGTTAAAAATAATGTGAGGCAATTCTGATTTAATTTTAGACAGTTAAAAATAATGTGAGGCAATTTTGAATTAATTTTAGACAGTTAAAAATAACGTGAGGCAATTCTGATTTAATTTTAGACAGTTCAAAATAATGTGAGGCAATTCTGTATTAATTTTAAACAGTTACTAATAATGTGAGGCAATTCTGATTTTATTTTAGACAGTTAGTTAATGAATTTAAGACAGTTAAAAATAATGTGAGGCTATTCTGAATTAATTTTAGACAGTTAGAAATAATGTGAGGCAATTCTGAATTAATTGTAGACAGTTGGAATCCATTTATAAAAAATCTAATGTGGCCAACACTATACCTCCCGCCATTATACCGGAAGTTCCATAATTACAATTTTCACACAATTCATTAATCACTTTTTTGTAAAAAATATCGAATATCTCGAAAAATAAAAAAGATATCGACCTGTGGTTTTAAAATCTTAAATCTACACCCTTCAAACTACTTAAATACAAATTTTCAGAATTTTTAATTTTTTAAAAATTTCGACCCTTTTTTAATCCACACCACCCTCATACCCAAAAATGGGTGTGCGGTACACCTTCAACGACCTCACCAGTAAATTCCTCGTACCAAAAAACATAAGTATACCAATTTTCATCAAAATACTCCGACGGATACATTTATTATTAAACATTCTTTAAAATCGTCAAAAACTGAAAAAATCGCAAGGGGTACCCCTTAGGTTTTTTGCGATTTTTGGCCATTTTCAGACTTTTCCTTCTGGAGATTATAATAGTTGTTCAAAAATTATGAAAATTGGTGTGCTTATGTAATTTTGCCCGTAGAATCTAATGGTGATATCGCCAGCGGTGTATAATTGACCATTTTTGGGATATGACCCAAAAATGGGCATTTTTGAGCAAAGTTTTGAGGACGACTATCTCGGATACGAAAAGAGATATCGACCTGCGGTTTTAAAATCTTCAATCTACACCCTTCAAACTACTTAAATACAAATTTTCAGAATTTTTAATTTTTTAAAAATTTCGACCCTTTTTTAAACCACACCATCCTCATACCCAAAAATGGGTGTGCGGTACACCTTCAACGACCTCACCAGTAGTGTAATTTTGAATTAATTTAGGCACGAGTATACTTTCTTACACGTTGAGGCAATTTTGAAATCGTAATAATTTGAGGCAATTTTCAAATAATTATACACAGTTGAAGTAGTTGGAGGTAATTTTGAATTCATTAAGACACTTTTGAACATTTTTTTACAAGTTGAGGCAATTTTGAATTAATTTTAGCAATTTGAAGCAATTTTGCAATAATTATAGACAGTCGGAAGTTATTGGAGGTAATTTTGAATTAATTTAGACACTTGAGAATATTTTTTTCAAGTTGAGGCAATTTTTAATTAATTTTTGACTTGCGAATAATGCGGAACAATTTGAGGCAGTTTTGAAATAATTATAGACAGTCGGTAGTTATTGAAGGTAATTTTGAATTAATTTAGACACTTGAGAATATTTTCTTACAACTTGAGGCAATTTTGAATTAATTTTAGACTTGCCAATAATTCGTAACAATTTGACGCAATTTTAAATTAATATTAGACGCGAATAATTTGTAACAATTTGAGGCAATTTTGTAATAATTATAGGCAATCGGAAATAGTTTTGAATTAATTTATGCATTCGAGAATATATTTTTACAAGTTGAGGCAATTTTGAATTAATTTTAGACTTGCGAATAATTCGTATCAATTTGAGGCAATTTTGAAATAATTATAGGCAGTCGGAAGTAATTTGAAGTAATTTTGAGTAAATTTATCCACTTACGAATATTTTCTGACAAGTTGAGGCAATTCTTAATTAATTTATAACATTTTGAGGCAATTTTGTAATAACTTTGACTGTTAAAAATCGATGTTGAAACAAACATTAAAATCAGGTAATTTTTATTAAAGTTAAAAATATGAGAATAAAGTTTTCTTTCAGATATTTAAGACGATTTAAGAAAATAAACCCAAAAGTATTAAAATCTTGGTGCCGCCAAATATTAAAGGGTTTAGCTTTTTTGCATTCGCGTTCTCCGCCTATTATTCATAGGGACTTAAAATGTGATAATATTTTCATAACCGGAACTACCGGTTCTGTGAAAATTGGTGATTTAGGGCTGGCTACGTTGAAGAATAGAAGTTTCGCAAAATCCGTTATCGGCACTCCTGAATTCATGGCCCCGGAAATGTACGAAGAACATTACGACGAAAGCGTGGACGTGTACGCATTAGGCATGTGTATGCTAGAGATGGCCACCAGTGAATATCCGTACTCCGAGTGCACTGGGCCCGCGCAAATCTACAAAAAAGTCGTGTCGGTAAGTGTTTTTCTTATATTAAATTCAATAAGTTCCGATTAACGTCGTCGGTAGAAAGTAACTAAACTTTTTGGCTAATTTATTTTTGCCTTGATTACAAGTTAAAAATAATGTGAGGCATTTCTGAATAAATTCTAGACAGTTGGAATCCATTTATAAAAAATTGAGGCAATTTTGAATGAATCTTAAATAGTTCAGAATAATTTTATACAGTTGATTGTTATTTGTAACAATTTTGAATTAATTTTAGACATGCGAATAATTCGTAATAATTTGAGGCAATTTTGAAATAATTGTATACAGTCGGAAGTAATTTGAGGCATAAACTTGAATATTTTTACAAGTTGAGGCAATTTTGAATTAATTTTTGACTTGTGAATAATTATTCAAAAAATGCTTCGTCGTATTTCACGTGTATACAACCTTCTGAGTCAACTTCCTATGAAGTCTTCGTCAGAAGGTGGCCAGCACAGCAGGTAATCACAGACGCGTTTCGCACTTCTTGGTGCTCGTCAGTGTGATGTAACCTGGGGGCCTCTGTCTCATCCACAGAGGTGGAATCACGGAGCAGAGGCCACCCAACCTAGCTGTGCTAGCAACGGTCTTATGACCGTTCGCTACAGGTATCTGGCCTGTAGAAGGTAGTGTTAATACCCACAGAGCCATCTACCTGCAAAAGGCTTGACTGAGCCAAAATTGCAAATTGCAAACTAGTTGCGAATTTTGCCGTGAAAACGTACATTATTCAAAAAATGCTTCGTCGTATTTCACGTGTATACAACCTTCTGAGTCAACTTCCTATGAAGTCACACTGACGAGCACCAAGAAGTGCGAAACGCGTCTGTGATTACCTGCTGTGCTGGCCACCTTCTGACGAAGACTTCATAGGAAGTTGACTCAGAAGGTTGTATACACGTGAAATACGACGAAGCATTTTTTGAATAATGTACGTTTTCACGGCAAAATTCGCAACTAGTTTGCAATTTGCAATTTTGGCTCAGTCAAGCCTTTTGCAGGTAGATGGCTCTGTGGGTATTAACACTACCTTCTACAGGCCAGATACCTGTAGCGAACGGTCATAAGACCGTTGCTAGCACAGCTAGGTTGGGTGGCCTCTGCTCCGTGATTCCACCTCTGTGGATGAGACAGAGGCCCCCAGGTTACATCACACTGACGAGCACCAAGAAGTGCGAAACGCGTCTGTGATTACCTGCTGTGCTGGCCACCTTCTGACGAAGACTTCATAGGAAGTTGACTCAGAAGGTTGTATACACGTGAAATACGACGAAGCATTTTTTGAATAATGTACGTTTTCACGGCAAAATTCGCAACTAGTTTGCAATTTGCAATTGTGAATAATTTGTAACAATTTGAAACAATTTTGTAATAATTATAGTCGGAAGTAATTGGAGGTGATATTAAATTAATTTAGACACTTGTGAATATTTTCTTACAAGTTGAGGCAATTTTGAATTAATTTTAGAGTTGTGAATAATTTGTAACAATTTGAGGCAATTTTCAAATAATTATAGACAGTCGGAAGTAATTGACAGCAATTTTAAATTAATTTAGACACTTGTGAATATTTTCTTACAAATTGAGGCAATTTTGAATTAATTTTAGAGTTGCGAATAATTTGTAACAATTTAAGGCAATTTTCAAATAATTATAGGCAGTCAGAAATAATTTTAGTAATTAATTTTAGACCTGCATAAAATTCTTAACAATTTGAGGCAATTTCCACATAATTATAGACAGTCGGGAGTTATTGGATGCAATTTTTAATTAATTTAGACACTTGAGAATATTTTTTTACAAGTTGAGGCAATTTTGAATTAATTTTAGACTTGTAAATAATTCGTAACAATTTTAAGCAATTTTGAATTATTTTTAGACTTGCAAATAATTTGTAACAATTTGAGGCAATTTTCAAATAATTATAGATAGTCGGAAGTAATTAGAGGTAATTTTGAATCAGTTTAGACACTTTTGTACATTTTTTTACAAGTTGAGGCAATTTTGAATTAATTTTAGACTTGTAAATAATTCGTAACAATTTTAAGCAATTATGAATTAATTTTAGACTTGTGAATAATTCGTAATAATTTGAGGCAATTTTGAAATAATTATAGGCAGTCGGAAGTAATTTGAGGTAATTTTGAATAAATATGTCCACTTGAGAATATTTTCTTACAAGTTGAGGCAATTTTGAATTAATTTTAGACGTGAATAATTCGTAACAATTTGAGGCAATCTTGAAATTTTCGATTAACGTCGTCGGTAGAAAGTAACTAAACATTTTGGCTAATTTATTTTTGCCTTGATTACAACAAAGGATATATATATATATATATATATATATATATATATATATATATATATATATATATATATATATATATATATATATATATATATATATATATATATATATATATATAACGGTGTCCCAGGAACAACTTAGGCTATCGTTACTTCAAAAACTATTCAATATTATTCTACGAAATTTGGTATCTAGGGGTTGTCCGACATGCCCGTTTCAACTAAAATATTTTCAAAGCAGTAGCATTTCCGGTTGAACCGGAAGTAGACCCTAACTGTCTCTATATTTCAAGAATTTAATGAAATTTCTATAATCTGTAAAAACAGTTTTATAAAGAAAGATTTTGTTCACAATTTTTGAAAAATGTTATTTCGAAGTCAACGTAAAGTTCAAAAAGTTCGAATATGGCCTTTTTGCACTTATAGTATCTTTCGTCTCTAGGGTATAAAACCGGCCAGTTTCGACAAAGTCGAAAATCCCGAAATCCGCGACATTATCGAACATTGCATCCGACTGCGCAAAGAAGAACGACCCAAAGTAAAAGAACTTTTGACCCACGTCTTTTTCGAAGAAGACGTTGGTCTAAAAGTCGAAGTTGTCAGTCATGACGACACCGGAAAAATCGAATTTCGACTCCGAGTTTTAGACCCTAAAAAACGGTCGCACAAACACAAAGAAAATGAAGCGATACAGTTTGATTTCGACATGAAAACTGACAGCTATGATGCCGTGGCCGAAGAAATGGCAAAAAGTGGCATAATATTCGACGAAGACTCGAAAACAGTCGCGAAATTATTAAAAACACAAATTGTGGCATTGCAAAAAGACAAAGAAAAGAAATTAGAACAAGAAAAACAACAATTAGAACAAAAAATAGATGTGAGCCCTCAAGATGGTTTATATAACTATCAAATGGTTCAACCTGGTCAACCTGGTGGTCAACCAGTTCAACAACAACAACAACAAATGGTGTACGACCAACAATACAACATGCAACAACAACAAATGAATCAACAAATGAACCAAAACTTCCAACAACAACCAAATATATACCCTAATGTTGTTGAGCAACAACCATTGGTTCAACAACCTACAACAGTGGCTCAACAAGCTCAATTTGTTCCACAACAACCTCAATTTATTCAACCACAAGAAGTTCACCCTCAAATCAGTCACCAACAACAGTTGTTGCAAAATGAAGTTGTTCAAACGATTCCTCAAGTTATTATACCAGAACAACAACAACAACAGCAACAACAAGGGTTGTTAGGAGTGATAAACAACGAACAACATAGATTATCAACTGTTTCTTGCCCAGGAGAGATTCAACAACAATTTTTACCGATTGAACAACACAGATTATCAACAAGTTCTTTGCCAAGTGATGTACAACAAAATGTACAATTACAACAACAGAACGTGTCAGTTTCGCCTCATATTGAACAACAAGCTATTATGGAAGACAGGGAAGAAGAACATCATCAACAATTTCAGCAAACATTGCCTCAACATCGCCATTCAACTGTTGTTGCTCCCACACAACCGATGTTGCCGAGAGAACATCGGGCATCAACAGTTGATCCTCCCGCACAACAATTTTATCAACAACAACAACAGCCGATTTTGTTTGAAGAAAGGCCAACAACTGAAGTAATTTATCAACAACAAATGGGACAACTCAGTCGACAACAAACGCTGGAATCAATTCCTCAACAATATGCTGTGATACCAGAACATGTGCAGTATCAACAACAAATGAGTCAAGAAAACGTGCAGTATCAACAATTGAGTCAACATCAGTTGAATCAAAATGTTGTTCAGCAACAAATTGGACAACAGCAACAACCTGTTGTCCAACAACCGCCGATAAGTCAACCGCAAGTCAGTCAACAACTTGGACAGCCTCAACAACAGATAAATCAGCCACAAGTCAATCAACAACAAATTGGACAGCCTCAACAACAGATCAGTCAACCGCAAGTCAATCAACAACAAATTGGACAGGCTCAACAACAAATAAATCAGCCACAAGTCAGTCAACAACTTGGACAGCCTCAACAACAAATAAATCAGCCACAAGTCAGTCAACAACAACTTGGACAGCCTCAACAACAGATCAGTCAGCCACAAGTCAATCAACAACAAATTGGACAGCCTCAACAACAGATGAGTCAACCACAAGTCAATCAACAACAAATTGGACAGCCTCAACAACAGATCAGTCAACCACAAGTCAGTCAACAACAAATTGGACAACCTCAACAACAGATGAGTCAACCACAAGTCAATCAACAACAAATTGGACAGCCTCAACAACAGATCAGTCAGCCACAAGTCAGTCAACAACAAATTGGACAGCCCCAACAACAACAACTTGGACAGCCTCAACAACAAATTGGACAACCTCAGCAACAACAAATGAACCAGCCAATGCCTCAACAAATAAATCAGCAACAACCTGTTGTTCAACAACAAATTGGACAGCCACAAGTCAGTCAACATCAAATAAGTCAGACGCAAGTTCCTCAACAACAAATAAGTCAGACGCAAGTTCCTCAACAACAAATAAGTCAGTCTCAAGTTCCTCAACAACAGGTTAATCAACAACAAATAAGTCAGCCGCAAGTTGTGCAACAACCGATACAACAAATTGGACAGCATCAACAACAACCGGTTCAACAACAAATGAGTCAAATGCCTCAACAACAACCAGTCCAACAACAAATGAGTCAACCGGCTCAAGTTAGTCAACCTGTTGTTCAACAACAACTTGGACAACAAGTTAGTCAACAACAACTTGGGCAACAAATTAGTCAACAACAACTTGGACAACAAGTCAGTCAACAACAACTTGGACAACAAATTAGTCAACAACAACTTGGACAACAAGTCAGTCAACAACAACTTGGACAACAAGTCAGTCAACAACCTGTTGTTCAGCAACAACCAATGAATCAACAACCTGTTGGTCAGCAACAACAACATGTTGTTCAGCAGCAACAACCTGTTGTTCAGCAACAACAACAACCAATAAGTCAGCAACAACAACAACCAATAAGTCAGCAACACATCAGTCAACAACTTGGACAACAAGTCAGTCAACAACCTGTTGTTCAACAACAACCAATGAGTCAACAACAACCTGTTGGTCAGCAACAACAACCTGTTGTTCAGCAACAACAACCTGTTGTTCAGCAACAACAACCTGTTGTTCAGCAACAACAACCTGTTCTTCAGCAACAACAACCTGTTCTTCAGCAACAACAACCTGTTGTTCAGCAACAACAACCTGTTGGTCAGCAACAACAACCTGTTGTTCAGCAACAACAACCTGTTGTTCAGCAACAACAACCTGTTCAACAACAACAACAACCTGTTCAACAACAACAACAACCTGTTCTTCAGCAACAACAACCTGTTGTTCAGCAACAACAACCTGTTGTTCAGCAACAACAACAACAACCAATAAATCAGCAACAACAACAACAACCAATAAGTCAGCAACAACAACAACCAATAAGTCAGCAACAACAACAACCAATAAGTCAGCAACAACCTATTGTTCAACAACAACAATTAACTCAGTCTCCTCAAGTGAGTCAGCAACAAATTGGACAGCAACAACAACAATTACCGCAACAACAAATGAGTCAGTCGATGCCTCAACAACAAATAAGTCAGCAACAACAACAATTACCGCAACAGAGCCAGTCGATGCCTCAACAACAACAATTACCGCAACAACAGAGTCAGTCGATGCCTCAACAACAAATAAGTCAGCAACAACAACAAATACCGCAACAACAAATGAGTCAGCCAATGCCTCAACAACAACCTGTTGTACAACAAATTGGACAACCACAAGTCACTCAACATCAAATAAATCAACCACAAGTTGTCCAACAACAGCAAATAAATCAACAACCTATTCAACAACAAATTGGGCAGCAACCTATAGTCCAACAACAACAAATGGGTCAACCTTATCAACAGTATGACTATCAACAACAACAACAACAACAACAACCTGTCGAGTATTACCAGCAACCTGCTCAACCCATACTATCCGAACAACCGCGGGTTGATCAAGTCCACCATCAGGAGCTTGACTCCACAACAACAGTTGTTTCGGAGGGTCAAATCCCGGTTGACACCAAATCTGAAGTGGTTGACCTGTCGGCTGAATCCCGGAGATTGTCTGAAACTAGCGTGGTTGATCCTACAACGGTTGACCAAACTTTAAGGCAGGTTGACAGCTCTGAGAGTGTTGGTCAAACTTCCACAACGACTGAAGGTCAACCGGGAACATCTCTACAACAAGAAGTAAGAATATCTTCGAGTATGTTTCAGACAGTGATTTGGTTCATTTAAAAATTTTAGGGGACAGATGAAACCACAGAGCAAAAACTTAAACGTTCTGCTCGACGTAGAAGTAGCAAACATCATCCTAGTCAACAATTGTCTGTCTTAAAAATCGGCGATAATGGAATGATAGAATGTCAACTACAGACGAGGCAGAAAACCGTCACTTTTATGTTCAACATTCAAGATATGGAGCCGACAGAAATCGTCAACAGTCTGGTAAGTTTTTATTTAATTACCCGCGGATAATTTTTTGAGGTACGTTCCTCAACTTTCAGGTAAGCGAAAATATAATTCAGGCCGGTCCGCACGCCGAATCTTTAGTTGAACAAGTAAAAAGTATCATCCGGCAGCTGAAAGAAAACCCGGGGAAAATTCCCGTCGTTCAGCAAGAAAATGCGCCCAATATTCACAGCAAAGTAAGTGAAAAACTTTGAATTTTCTTTTAATTTTGACAAAAAAAAAACACTTTTGAAAACATTTCACGCTGCTAAGGTTCGTCATGCTTCGTTGACTAGACATTCTAGTCGAAAAACTCACCGTAGACATAAGTCTGTAAGTTAGAAATATGTAATAATAATAATATTGAACGCAATGTGTTACTGGAACGCGTAAATAATTTCTGTGCGCCCTGAGAGATAAAATTTGTGATTGAGTAACAAATAACCACTCATTGGCGGGAGGTACGGTTTTAATTTTATCAAAAATCGATTCCCCGGATCAAAATATGCATGTATACCAATTTTTGTAAATTTTCTTCAATGGATATACCAAATATCTTAATTTGTATTTGCCCTAAAATTGCTGAATTTTAGTGGGCAAGCGACGTAACGATCGCGCATAAAAATATCAGAGATTTGCGGTAAATTCAAAGTGTGTTTATTTACAAGTACTTAAATATTGTTTTACTAATTTATTCATAGCTATTGGACCAGTAAAGAAAATATTTTGATAATTGGGATATTTATATAAGAAAGTTCGTAGAATCCAATGGTGCTACCGACAAATTTGTACCTTTACCCATTTTTGGGTAACAAATAACCACTCATTAATTGGCGGGAGGTGCGGTTTTAATTTTATCAAAAATCGATTCCACGGGTTCAAAATACATATGTATATCAATTTTTGTAAATTTTCTTTAAACTTGTATTTGCCCTAAAATTGTTGAATTTTAGTGGGCAAGCGACGCAACGATCGCGCACAAAAATATCAGAGATTTGCGGTAAATTCAGAGTGTGTTTATTTAGAAACCCCTACACAAAAAAATATGAAAATTGGTACACATATATTAGAAAATATGGAGAATCTAATGGTGAAGTCGAAAATTGTTTAACTCTGCCCAGTTTTGGGTGGTGTATATCTACCCATTTCAGGGTTGAATATACAGCTTTAATTTTACCAAAAATGGATTCCTTGAGTGAAATTACATGTGTACAATTTTTTATTAAAATATGTTGACAAGTGCATTTTTAAATGAATTATTTTTGATGATAATTGGGGGGAGGTACGGTTGTAATTTTATAAAAAATTGATTCCCCGGGTCATCATATGTATGTATACCAATTTTTGTAAATTATCTTTAAAGGCTATAGTGAATATATTAACTTGTATTTGCCCTAAAATTGCTGAATTTTAGTGGGCAAGCGACGCAACGATCGCGCACAAAAATATCTGAGATTTGCGGTAAATTCTAAGTGTGTTCATTTAGAAACATATATGAGAAATTACGGAGAATCTAATGGTGAACTTGATAATTATTTAACTCTACCCAGTTTTGGGTGGTGCATATCTACCCATTTAAGGGTTGAATATACAGCTTTAATTTTGCCAAATGCATTTTTAAATGAACTATTTTTGATAATCATAGTTGAATGATCTTTACAAGTACTGAAATATTGTTTTACTAATTTATTCATAGCTATTGGACCAGTAAAGTAAATATTTTGATAATTGAGATATTTATATAAGAAAGTACGTAAAATCCAATGGTGCTACCGATAAATTTGTATCTCTACCCATTTTTGGGTAACAAATAACCATTCATTAATTGGCGGGAGGTACGGTTTTAATTTTATCAAAAATCGATTCCCCGGTTCAAAATACATATGTATATCAATTTTTGTAAATTTTCCTTAATGGATATAGTGAATATATTAACCTGCATTTGCCCTAAAATTATTGAATTTTAGTGGGCAAGCGACGCAACGATCACGCACAAAAATATCCGAGATTTGCGGTAAATTCAGATTGTGTTTATTTAGAAACTCCGACACAAAAAAATATGAAAATTGGTACACATATATTAGAAATTACGGAGAACCTAATGGTGAAGTCGAAAATTGTTTAACTCTACCCAGTTTTGGGTGGTCTATATATACATTTCAGGGTTGAATATACAGCTTTAATTTTGCCAAAAATGGATGTCAGTGTTCTATAACTTTTACAACGTGACAGACCCATCATTTTCTGTAATTTCGGAGTTCAAACTCATGATAATCATAGTTGAATGACCTTTACCCATTTTTGGGTAACAAATAACCACTCATTAATTGGCGGGAGGTACGGTTTTAATTGATCAAAAATCGATTCCCCGGGTCAAAATACACATGTATATCAATTTTTGTAAATTTTCTATAAAGGATATAGTGAATATATTAATTTGTATTTGCCCTAAAATTGCTGAATTTTAGTGGGCAAGCGACGCAACGATCACGCACAAAAATATCAGAGATTTGCGGTTGTTCGTTAATAAACAAATTGTCATTTTTCTCTCATCTTGTAAGGGTTATCAGGGCGCGTTCCAGTACACACACAGAGTTCAGCGCCTAACACATTTCATATTTAACAGCGAGACGATACTACCAACACAACGGTTCAAAATTTAATGCAAGCAATGTCGCCAACAATTTTAAAACAGTCTCCAATTAAAAATATAACCGTCATCTCTCAAGAAACCACCCCAGACGCCAGTTCTAGCGAAAATGATGTTTCTAATGAGCAAAAAGAAAACATAACGGATGAAAACGCGCAAGAAAAATCAGATTTGACAGATTTGCAAGGCCTTAAACACACCTTGATTCAAAATTTGAAAATTAGTCATAATTTGAGAAGACAAGACAGTTTGAATAGCTCAGGAACCATTTCTAGAAAGACTAGTACAGCTAGCGATTATACTCCCGAACATACAATGTTTCAAGACCCTAAATTAACGTCGCAAGTTACAATAGATGGCACTGAAGGCACTGAACAAGAATTTTTAGTCGTTGAAAGTGATTCAACCCAACAAATATGCGACGAAATTTTAAAATCAGATGATATTGACATAGACTTCGAAAAAGAGACAACTCTAAGTTATGCCGAAGTCGCAAAATCTCCCAAAAAGTCTCCCCAAGTCGACCAGAAATTCGACGATGTATCTGGATCATCTAGCCAATATTCGGATACAATTACAAGTCTCCCAGATTCAACCTCGAGTGGGTCAAGTGGAATCGGCCAAAAAGTCGAGTTAAAAATATGCCTCCTTCGCCAAAACTCAGAAATAGAAAATCTGGAGGTTGACCAAGAAGTTGACCAAGTGGTAGAACCAGTTGACCCAGAACCAAAAGTTGACAAAACTTTAAAAGTTCCCCAAAGAAAAATATCCAGATTTTTAGTAAGTCCAGTTTTGGAAAAATTGGACCTTCCCAAAGATTACCACCAGGTTGACAAAGTTGAACAGGTTGACCCCAAACCAGAACCAAATTTGGTTGATCCGAAAGATGAAATAAAACCAGAAATAATACCTGTTGAAAATATAACCGAAAGTCAACCAGAAGTTCAACCGGAAATACAAACAAATGAACTGGAAACACCAGAAATGGGTCAACCTGTTATACCATATCCAACAGCAATTGATGCTAGTCAGATTCAACCAGAAGGTCAACCTGGCATGCCATTCGCCATAGAAATTAATCAAATTCAACAAGAAAGTCAACCCAGTGTGCCATACGGCACGGATATAAGTCAACCCTTACCAGAATTGGTTCAACCTCCAAAAATGGTTCAACCAATGCCAGAAATGATTCAACCTCACCAAGAAATGGTTCAACCTCACCCAGAATTGGTTCAACCCGTGCCAGAATTGAGTCAACCCGTGCCAGAACTGGTTCAAGCTGTTCAACCCGCACCAGAAGTTACAGAAAATGTAAATATTCCACCAGAAATGGTTCAAATTCAACCAGAAGTTGTTGTTCAACCCGAAAGTCAACCAAGTCAACCAGTTGGAAACGAAGAAAACAAAGAGTTGAACCCAGAAGGACCAGTTTGCGGTCCAGAAATGATCAACACTTTAGAACAATTGAAAATTAGTTTACAGAACATAACTCACGCTCATGTGTTGACCACAGTGGCTCAACCAGCCACACCTCAACCAACATTGGTTACTCAACCAATCCTACAACCAAAACCAGCTGGTCAACCGCAATTTGATCAACCACTAACCACCAGTGTGTCGACAACGTCACTAATTGGTGCTCAGCCAGTATTTCAACCCGAAATGCCGGTTCAACCAGTTCAACCCGTCTATCAACCGGTTGACCCAGTGGTTGAAGGTCAACGACCAATTTGTCATAGTTCAACCGAACCACAACTTTCGACAGTGGTTGATCAGAAGTCAGTCGTAAATGCAAACGATTTTTCGACTGGGTCGACACAGGAAAGTCAACCACAAGAGCCAGTGGAGCAAGTTGAACCTGGTCAATCGTCCGCGCAAATGGTACAACCGGAAGTTGACGCAGAGGCAGAAAAGTAAGTGAATTTTATTATTATTATTAAGTAATAGTAAATATTTTGAAAATTGGGATATTATAAATTAATTGGCGGGAGGTACGGCATTAATTTTATCAAAAATCGATTCCCCGGCTCAAAATACATATGTATATCAATTTTTGTAAATTTTCTTTAAGGATATAGTAACTTGTATTTGCCCTAAAATTGTTGAATTTTAATGGGCAAGCGACGCAACGATCACGCACAAAAATATCAAGAGATTTGCGGTAAATTCAAAGTGTTTATTTAGAAACATATATGAGAAATTACGGAGAATTTAATGGTGAAGCTGAAAATTATTTAACTACCCAGTTTTGGGTGGTGCATATCTACCCATTTAAGGGTTGAATATACAGCTTTAATTTTTCCAAGTGCATTTTTAAATGAATTATTTTTGGTAATCATAGTTGAATGATCTTTACAAGTACTGAAATATTGTTTTACTAATTTATTCATAGCTATTGGACCAGTAAAGTAAATATTTTGATAATTGAGATATTTATATAAGAAAGTACGTAAAATCCAATGGTGTTACCGACAAATTTGTATCTCTACCCATTTTTGGGTAACAAATAACCACTCATTAATTGGCGGGAGGTACGGTTTTAATTTTATCAAAAATCGATTCCTCGGGTCAAAATATATATGTATATCAATTTTTGTAAATTTTCTTTAATGGATATAGTCAATATATTAACCTGCATTTGCCCTAAAATTGTTGAATTTTAGTGGGCAAGCGACGCAACGATCGCGCACAAAAATATCAGAGATTTGCGGTAAATTCAGAGTGTGTTTACTTAGAAACTTCTGTACAAAAAAATATGAAAATTGGTACACATATATTAGAAAATACGGAGAATCTAATGGTGGAGTCGAAAATTGTTTAACTCTACCCAGTTTTGGGTGGTGTATATCTACCCATTTAAGGGTTGAATATGCAGCTTTAATTTTGCCAAAAATGGATTTTGACAAGTGCATTTTAAATGAATTATTTTTGATAATCATAGTTGAATGACCTTTACCCATTTTTGGGTAACAAATAACCACTCATTAATTGGCGGGAGGTACGGTTTTAATTTTATCAAAAATCGATTCCTCGGTTCAAAATACATAATGTATACCAATTTTTGTAAATTTTCTTCAATGGATATACCAAAAAACTTAATTTGTATTTGCCCTAAAATTGCTGAATTTTAGTGGGCAAGCGACGCAACGATCGCGCACAAAAAATATCTGAGATTTGCGGTAAATTCAGAGTTTGTTTATTCAGAAACCCCTGTACAAAAAATTATGAAAGTTGGTACATATATATTAGAAAATACGGAGAATCTAATGGTGAAGTCGAACATTGTTTAACTCTACCCAGTTTTGGGTGGTGAATATCTACACATTTAAGGGTTGAAATACAGCTTATTTTGCCAAAAATGGATTTTGACAAGTTTATTTTTAAATGAATTGTTTTTGATAATCATAGTTGAATGACCTTTACCCATTTTTGGGTAACAAATAACCACTCATTAATTGGCGGAAGGTACGGTTTTAATTTTATCAAAAATCCATTCCTCGGGTCAAAATATATATGTGTACTAATTTTTGTAAATTATCTTTGAAGGATATAGCAAATATGTTAATTTGTATTCGCCCTAAAATTGCTGAATTTTAGTGGGCAAGCGACGCAACGGTCGCGCACAAAAATATCTTGAGATTTGCGGTAAATTCAGAGTTTGTTTATTCAGAAACCCCTACACAAAAAATTATGAAAAATGGTACACATATATTAGAAGATATGGAGAATCTAATGGTGAAATTGAAAATTGTTTAACTCTATCCAGTTTTGGGTGGTGAATATCTACCCATTTATGGGTTGAAATACAGCTTTAATTTTGCCAAAAATGGATTTTAACAAGTGCATTTTTAAATGAATTATTTTTGATAATCATAGTTGAATGACTTTTACCCATTTTTGGGTAACAAATAACCACTCATCAATTGGCGGGAGGTACGGTTTTAATTTTATCAAAAATTGATTCCTCGGGTCAAAATACATATGTATATTCAATTGATATAGCGAATATCTTAATTTGTATTTGCCCTAAAATTGCTGAATTTTAGTGGGCAAGTGACGCAACGATCACACACAAAAATATCAGAGATTTGCGGTAAATTCAGAGTTTGTTTATTCAGAAACCCCTATACAAAAAAATATGAAAATTGGTACATATATATTAGAAAATATGGAGAATCTAATGGTGAAGTCGAAAATTGTTTAACTCTACCCAGTTTTGGGTGGTGTATATCTATACATTTCAGGGTTGAATATACAGCTTTAATTTTGCCAAAAATGGATGTCAGTGTTCTATAACTTTTACAACGTGACAGATTATGCAGAATATATCTCAGATCATATCATCTTTCGACACATGATTTACCTAACACCCTGTATAGTTCAGCAAATGATTTTCCAATCGTAGTGTGTTTGAAAAACAATTCATTTCAAAATTCACGTTGTTTTAGTTTCTCATTTTAAAGTCTTTGACATTTCGTTATGTTTTATGTAAATCAAATTCAGACAGAAGACTTTTGCGGTTTTAAATAATATTTTTTTTCGTTTTAGCAAAATAAAAATGGCTCAATGTAGCCTCCCATCGACCCCACAATCTAACACATCTTATGAGACGTACATGCAATCTTTACAACAAAAATTATCATCTATTTCTATGCAGTCTGCTTCAGCTATGGTGAGTGGCCGGCAAACAGCTTTTCTATTATTATTTTTGGCGCTAAGGCCCCAAAAAATTATAAAACCTACTCGAATGCAAAATCTTTGACTACACAAAACGTTTTTATCAATTCGCGTGAGATCTGTACGATTTTTAACGTTTAAATCTGAGGTTATAGAAGTTTAACTTGTAGCTACGATGCGCAGGGCGAGTGGCTTTCACATTCCACACTTGTACAATAAATAACTATTTCTGAAGGTTTTATAATTTGTGATTTGCTACTATAATGTTATGTTTTCAGTTTGTTTCTCATTTTTTTAGGGCACTCTGAGCCCGCAAAGTACATTAACTGGTGTAGACTTGCCTAAAACAGTATTACCATCATTAGAAAATATAAATAAGGTATTAATAATTCTCATTTTTAACTATAATTATTAACCCCGTACAACACGATTTTAAAAACGTTTCAAACCCGAGTTCAAAAATTGTACATTTTTGGGTAAAATGTGAGGTTAAAAATCGGTCAATATCTCAATTTTGGTTAAAGATAAAGTGTTTATTTTTGCAAAAATGAACTTTAGAGGGTTGGTTTGTATATTTCCGGTTTAAAAGTGGTTAAATTTCCGGTTAAAAACGTCTCAAATTCGGGTTCAAAAATTGCACATTTTTGGCTAAAAATGTGAGGTTAATAATCTGCTAATATATCGATTTCTGTTGAAGATAAAGTGTTTATTATTCCAAAAATTAAGTTTAGAGGGTTGAATTGTATATTTCAGGTATAAAAGTGGTTAAATTTCAAGTTCAAAACTGCTGAAACCCGGGTTCAAAAATTGTAAATTTTTGGCTAAAAATGTGAGGTTATAAATAGTTCAATATCTTGATTTAGGTTAAAGATAAAGTGTTAATTCTTGCAAAAATGAACTTTGGAGGGTTGGTTTGTATATTTCCGGTTTAAAAGTGGTTAAATTTCCGGTTAAAAACGTTTCAAACTCGGGTTCAAAAATTGTACATTTTTGGCTAAAAATGTGAGGTTAAAAATCGGTCAATATCTCAATTTCAGTTAAAGATAGAGTGTTTATTTTTGCAAAAATGAACTTTAGAGGGTTGATTTGTATATTTCCGGTATAAAAGTGGTTAAATTTCTGGTTAAAAACTTCTCAAACCCAGGTTCAAACATTGTACATATTTTGGGTAAAAATGTAAGGTTAAAAATCGGTCAATATCTCGTTTTCGGTTAAAGATAGAGTGTTTATTTTTGCAAAAATGAACTTTGGAAGGTTTATTTGTATATTTCCGGTTTAAAAGTGGTTAAATTTCCGGTTAAAAACTTCTCAAACCCAGGTTCAAACATTGTACATATTTTGGGTAAAAATGTAAGGTTAAAAATCGGTCAATATCTCGTTTTCGGTTAAAGATAGAGTGTTTATTTTTGCAAAAATGAACTTTGGAAGGTTTATTTGTATATTTCCGGTTTAAAAGTGGTTAAATTTCCGGTTAAAAACTTCTCAAACCCGGGTTCAAAATTTTTACATTTTTGGCTAAAAATGTGAGGTTAATAATCGGTCAATATCTCGGTTTCGGTTAACGATAGAGTGTTTATTTTTGCAAAAATGAACTCTGGAGGGTCGATTTGATATATTCATATTTTAAAAGTGTCAAAACGGCCTTAGGAATTCCGGAAAATAGTATCGAAATTTTTGTAAAAATTAGCCCCAAAAAAATTAATTTTATTTTGCTCACAACTCATCAACGGTTTAAATTATTTTCAAATTAACACGAAATTCGTGTTCTACGAGGTTTAAAACATAAATTAACCCAATTCCAAATTTTAAAACCGTCTGGACAAAGTTTTATTTGAATATTTTTAAAATGACGCCCGTTTCAAATTTAGTTTAAATTTTGGCTAAAAATGTGAGGTTAAAAATCGGTCGATATCTCGATTTCTGTTAAAGATACAGTGTTAATTCTTGCAAAAACGAACTCTGGAGGGTCGATTTGATATATTATTATTTTAAAAGTGTTAAAAAGGCCTTAGGGATTGCGGAAAATAGGAAAGAAATTTTGGAAAAATTTGACCAAAAAAGTGCTTTTTATTTTGCTGTCAACTCCTCAACGGTTTAAATTATCATCAAATTAACACGAAATTCGTGTTCTACGGGGTTTAAAATATAAATTAACTCATTTGCAAATCTTAAAACCGTCTGGACAAAGTTTTATTTAAATATTTCTAAAATGGCGCCCGTCATCAAAACTTTTATTTGAAACCTTAACAACTACAATACGTCCTGAAGCTGCAAAATGTTTCAAATTTAATTGTTTCCAGCTTCATGTAGACTCATCCGGTGCTAGCAGTGGTACCAACACCACAGAGATGCTTTCCCCCGTAAAAGATTTCGACAATATATCATTTCCTTCATCGCAACATGAAACACCGAAACACAAACTCCAGAATTTAAACCAAGAATTATCAAAAATAAACTCGCGCAAAGACAGCACTTCTACCAACCCCCCAGACACTGCAGAGCTGCCATCTGGTGACTTAAACCCCCCAGAATCTTCCGCCAACTTAAGGGAAGAAAAATCCCCCGTAAAAGTTAGGAAAGTTTCGCGTTTTAAAGTTAGCGTAGTTCAAGAACCAGAAATTAGTAAATTAATTATTCCTAATAAAGAAACGGATGAAAAGACGATGGAAGAACAACCGGAAGTGATAGTAAAGGTAGTGGAACCGGCTGCGGAAGTCAAAGAACCGGAAAAGGAAGCCAAAGTTGAGGATTCTATTGTTATTATTAACAGTATGATGACGCAAATGCAAGAGAATCTAAAGGCTACAATTATGAGTGAAGGTGAGTTTAAAATGTCTCAAATTATTTTAAAAGCATTAAAAGTTCGTCTTTATTTTGGGCCTTTCTCCATAAAAGGCCTAGATGGAAACCTTGAGGCATACCTTGTGTGCTAATTTGACTTTTTGTTCATATCTGACATTTTTAGGGACTTTTGCAATATTGTCAGTATAAAATCCATCATTTTCTGTAATTTCAGAGTTGCAAACTACCTTAAATTATTTTAAAAAACTTAGTAGTTATCTATAAAGGGCAGACGGACACTTAATCATTAAAAGTTCGTCTTTATTTTGGGCCTTTCTCCATATAAGGCCTAGATGGACGCCTTGAGGCACACCATGTGTGCTAATTTGATTTTTTGTTCATATCTGACATTTTCAGGGACTTCTGCAATATTGTCAGTATAAAAAACATCATTTCCTGTAATTTCAGAGTTACAAACTGTCTCGAATTATTTTTAAAAACTTAGTAGATATGTAAAAAGAGCAGGCGGGCACTTAAACATTAAAAGTTCGTCTTTATTTTGGGCTTTTCTCCATATAAGGCCTAGATGGACGCCTTGAGGCACACCATGTGTGCTAATTTGATTTTTTGTTCACATCTGACATTTTTAGGGACTTTTGCAATATTGTCAGTATAAAAAACATCATTTTCTGTAATTTCGGAGTTACAAACTGTCTCAAATTATTTTTTAAAAACTTAGTAGATATGTAAAAAGGGCAGGCGGACACTTAATCATTACAAGTTCGTCTTTATTTTGGGCCTTTCTTCATATAAGGCCTGGATGGACGCCTTGAGGCACACCATGTGTGCTAATTTAACTTTTTGTTTATATCTGACATTTTTAGGGACTTCTGCAATATTGTCAATATAAAAAAAACATCATTTCCTGTAATTTCAGAGTTACAAACTCTCTCAAATTATTTTTAAAAACTTAGTAGATATTTAAAAAGGGCAGGCGGACACTTAATCATTACAAGTTCGTCTTTATTTTGGGCCTTTCTTCATATAAGGCCTAAATGGAAGCCTTGAGGCACACCTTGTGTGCTAATTTTATTTTTTGTTCATATCTGACATTTTCAGGGACTTCTGCAATATTGTCAGTATAAAAACCATCATTTTCTGTAATTTCGGAGTTACAAACTGTCTCGAATTATTTTTAAAAACTTAGTAGATATCTAAAAAGGGCAGGCGGACACTTAAGCATTAAAAGTTCGTCTTTATTTTGGGCCTTTCTCCATAAAAGGCCTAGATGGAAGCCTTGAGGCACACCTTATGTGCTAATTTGACTTTTTGTTCACATCTGACATTTTTAGGGACTTTTGCAATATTGTCAGTATAAAATCCATCATTTTCTGTAATTTCCAAGTTACAAACTGTCTCAAATTATTTTTAAAAACTTAGTAGATATCTAAAAATGGCAGGCGGACACTTAAACATTAAAAGTTCGTCTTTATTTTGGGCCTTTCTCCATAAAAGGCCTAGATGGAAGCCTTGAGGCACACCTTGTGTGCTAATTTGATTTTTTGTTTATATCTGACATTTTTAGGGACTTCTGCAATATTGTCAGTATTAAAAACATCATTTTCTGTAATTTCGGAGTTCAAACTCTCTCGAATTATTTTTAAAAATTATTTAACTCTACCCAGTTTTGGGTGGTGAATATCTACCCATTTATGGGTTGAAATACAGCTTTAATTTTGTCAAAAATGGATTTTGACAAGTGCATTTTAAATGAATTATTTTTGATAATCATAGTTGAATGACCTTTACCCATTTTTGGGTAACAAATAACCACTCATTAATTGGCGGGAGGTACGGTTTTAATTTTATCAATAATCGATTTCTCGGGTCAAAATACATATGTATATTCAATTGATATAGCGAATATCTTAATTTGTATTTGCCCTAAAATTGTTGAATTTTAGTGGGCAAGCGACGCAACGATCGCGCACAAAAATATCTGAAATTTGCGGTAAATTCGGAGTGTGTTTATTCCGAAACCCCTGTACCAAAAAATATGAAAATTGGTACATATATATTAGAAAATATGGAGAACCTAATGGTGAACTTGAAAATTGTTTAACTCTACCCAGTTTTGGGTGGTGTATATATACATTTCAGGGTTGAATATACAGCTTTAATTTTGCCAAAAATGGATGTCAGTGTTCTATAACTTTTACAACGTGACAGACCCATTATTTTCTGTAATTTCTGAGTTACAAACTGTCTCAAATTATTTTTAAAAACTTAGTAGATATCTAAAAAGGGCCGGCGGACACTTAAACATTAAAAGTTCGTCTTTATTTTGGGCCTTTCTCCATAAAAGACCTAGATGGAAGCCGTGAGGCACGCCTTGTGTGCTAATTTGATTTTTTGTTCATATCTGACATTTTTAGGGACTTCTGTAATGTTTTCAGTATATTTTCTGTAATTTCAGAGTTAGACAATGTAAAGTCCGAGAAATCGATGTAAAAATGTCGCCCAAAACCTAGTTTTGGGTGTCAATATTTATTTTTTTCGTTTTCCAATGATGTAAATGTTTTTAAAATCTGCGGTTTTTCTTGTATTTTTTCTTGTTTTCAGCTAAAATTTTGACTGCTGGAACAACTGGAATATTACCAAGCCATGTTGGAAGCGTAAGTGTTTTGTTTTATCACTAAATTTTCGACTAACTTTTGTTTTATTTAACAAATATTTTTGTTTTTATGTGTTACTAATTTTTCCGTAATTGTAATGATTAATTTATTGTTTTCTAACTGTTTTGTCGTAAAATTGAACAGATCAAAAAAAATGACTGTCGCTTTTATTGTTGCGACAGTCATTTGTTTGTATCAAAATTTGATATTGCGCAAAACATTTGAGTAGTTCTATTTATTTCATTGTTATTATAGCATGCAGTTGGCATCACTGTTGGCTCATCCCGAACAGTTGAACGTAAAATTAGTATGGATGTAACTAAAACTAGTACCACTACAACACTAAAAAAATCACTGTCTTATAATGATCTCGCAAATGAAATCGCGAATTTATTTTCGAAAAACGCGCCGAAAAAACAAAGTAGAGTTGTTTCAGAGGTTAAAATCGCGCCGGAAGTTGTTAATTCGAACCCGCGGAAGACTTCCGGTGGTAGGAGGATGTCTAAAACGTTTCGTCGGACGCCTACGATAATTATACATCCGCCGGAACTCGATAAAATAACAAACAGTTGTCCTGATATACATTCGCTTATTTTTCGGGAAAATGGCGGGATATCTAGTTATAACGAAACAAAAGACGAATTGAATCATAGCTGTCCTGATATTAATCAGCTGTTTGAAGATTCACCAAAAATTGAAAGTAACTTAGGGAAATTTAATTATAATATTTCTAAATCATGTCCGAACATTAATAAATATATCGAATTAGAAAAAAAGTTTTCAAATTACGAAAAAAATAATATGGAACGTGTTGTGTCATTCACAGAATGTTTGAACGAACTAGAATCGTTAAAAAATGAAGTCTGCGATTTAAAAAAAGAATGCGAATGTTTACTATTACATTGTGGTTGTCATAGTAACAACCAAAACAAATTTGACGCATATTATCACTCGCCAAAACTAAAAATGATCAATAAAAAAAAATATCGACACAACCCCGACTTAAATTATATCAAAAAAGATCGCAAAATGTCATCAAAAACAATTTCCGAACCAAACTTATTCAAAAACATCCCCAAACAGCAAAAATCCCCTAAAAAACAAGACGTAACCCCGACGGATTTACTACGAAACAAAATAAAACAATCTTTGTCTTTATTCGATTTGAATTTCCCGCGCTCGGAGTCTTACGACAACTACCACACTATCCACGGCGGCATGAAATTCCCTAGGGATTTCCCGCCGAAAAACTTTCCCGCGCAAAATTTAAACACGCGCGAAAATGATCTGCTCGCGATTGTCAAATGTTGTTGCGGGCGGCCGAACTGTCAAAATGGCGGACTTGCAGTAGTGCCAATTACATTTCAGCAGTTGTTGGATGAAAATTACCAAAATAAAAGGGTAAGATTTGACTTTGGATGGTAAATAGGGGCATTTGTGATGTTTAAGCTTTTTCTACTAACTTATTTATAAATAGTGACTAATTTTATATTTACTAATATTAATATTGAATGTTATTGATAAGTTTTTAGTCTAACAATAATTTTTCTGGGATGGAATACAGATTAGGTAAATGTTTTAAAATGAGTTTAAATGAATATATATCGGTACATTAGCCTTTCATTTAATAAAATAAACCAAAAAAGAGCGCGGAATTGTGACGATTTGATAAATAACATGTTGAAGTTGTTAAAAACGTCTCAAACTCGGATTCAAAAATTGTACATTTTTGGTTAAAAATGTGAGGTTAAAAATCGGTCAATATCTCGATTTTGGTTAAAGATAGAGTGTTTATTTTTGCAAAAATGAACTTTAGAGGGTTGATTTGTATATTTGCGGTATAGAAGTGGTTAAATTTTCAGTTAAAAACGTCTCAAAACCGGGTTCAAAAATTGTACATTGTTGGTTAAAAATGTGAGGTTAAAAATCGATCAATATCTCGATTTTGGTTAAAGATAAACAGTTTATTTATCCAGAAATGAACTGTAGAGGGTTGATTTGTATATTTCAGGTATAAAAGTGGTTAAATTTCCACTTAAAAACACCTGAAACCCGGGTTCCAAAGTTGTACATTATCGCCCTAAATTTGCTGAATTTTAATGCGCGATTGACGCGTCGATTGCGCACTAAAATTCGACAGATGTCCGGTTAATTCAAATTGTGATATATGAAGACCATTCAACAAAAAATTATGAAAATTGATGTACTTATGTAAGAAAGTACGTAGAATTGAATGGTGAAGTCAAAAATTTCCTCTACCCAGTTTTGGGTGGATTTTAAATTCCCAACTGTTTGTACATTTTTGGCTAAAAATGTGAGGTTAAAAACCCGTTAATATCTCAAATTCGGTTAAAGATAGAGTGTTAATTCTTGCAAAAACGAACTCTGGAGGGTCGATTTGATATATTAATATTTTAAAAGTGCCAAAAAGGCCTTAGGGATTGCGGAAAATAGGACAGAAATTTTAGTCAAAAAAATGAATTTTCAGTTAAAAACGTCTCAAATCCGGGTTCAAAAATTGTATATTTTTGGCTAAAAATGTGAGGTTACAAATCTGTCAATATCTCAATTTTGGTTAAAGATAGAGTGTTAATTCTTACAAAAATGAACTTTAGAGGGTTGATTTGTATATTTCAGGTATAAAAGTGGTTAAATTTCCACTTAAAAACACCTGAAACCCGGGTTCCAAAATTGTACATTATCGCCCTAAATTTGCTGAATTTTAATGCGCGATTGACGCGTCGATTGCGCACTAAAATTCGACAGATGTCCGGTCATTCAAATTGTGTTTATTTGAAGACCATTCAACAAAAAATTATGAAAACTGATATACTTATGTACGTAGAATTGAATGGTGAAGTCAAAAATTTCCTATACCCAGTTTTGGGTGGTTTTTAAATTCCCAACTGTTTGTACATTTTTGGCTAGAAATGTGAGGTTAAAAATCGGTCAATATCTCAAATTCTGTTAAAGATAGAGTGTTAATTCTTGCAAAAACGAACTCTGGAGGGTCGATTTGATACATTAATATTTTAAAAGTGCCAAAAAGGCCTTAGGGATTGCGGAAAATAGGACAGAAATTTTAGTCAAAAAAATGAATTTTATTTTGCTTTCAACTCATCATATTAACACTAAATAAACCAAAATTAGGGTTCAGTGGATTCTAGGGACCCTAAAACGTACTTATCACTAAAATTTCGACATGTGGTAATGGTAAAATATTAAAAAACCATTTAGGCAAATACATTTTAAAATTGTAAATATTGAACATCCTGTAAAATTATTGAATATAAATGCATGTCTTCGATTGTTAAACAGTTGCACATGTATTGGATTGTGTTTTGTTTTGTTTAGAATGAAACATTTGAAGAGATGTTGAGCCGGCAGCAAGCTGAGTTGAACGCTTTGATTGAATCACATAGAAAACAACAAATTGAGTATATGAAATCTATAACTGGTTAGTGTTTTTTTAAAATTCATTTGTTTTTCATACATAGCCTACTGAAAAATAAATAATAATTCTTTCCACAGATATTAGTAAGTCAACTGGAAAACTGGATTAATAGGTTTAAGAAAGACAAGGCTGTATGATTGTTTATATTATGTATAAATAAATATTAAATATATTGTAATGAATAATAAATTTACTAGCATATCAAAAGATATATACATATATCTCACTTATTTCATGTTTTATTTAAAACTTTTTTGTTATTTTATGCAATAAATAATGTTTTAAACATAATTTAATATTTTTATAAATATGCTATTATTAAATTTTAACATTTGCAGATCGAATAACAATCACTGGATGCCGCCATTGAACTCGAAATGTAAGTATAACGATCTTCAATTTATTCAGATGAAATGGAACAACTTTCCCTAAGATTTTGACAATTGTTTAAAAATATCTCGTTATTATACAATAATTTTTATGGTAAAAATTATTTTATTAACATTCTTATAATATATAAACAATAATACAATATTTTTAGCAGCAATCAACAATAAAAACATTTATTATTCAATTATTTCGCGCTGTCATGAGTCCGCCATATTGTCAGTGTTGCCAATAGTTGCATGCAAAACTTCTGAACTATAAACAGCGCCAAAATGCTTGAACTACTATGTTCTGTTTTACCGACATTTTATTTGATATTTTATTTCAACCATTTTATATTTATTGCAATACTTCTGGCCTATAAAATTAACTGAAAATCATTTATTTATACTTAAAACTAGTCGAAAACATATATTTTTTAAATAAAAAATACTTGATTGACGTTTGAATTTGTGGTTAAAATGTATTGACCAACCTGCATAACATTCGGCTAACGCACCGCTCAATAAAATAATATATACATAAATTATACTGTATAGTACAATTATTTTATATTTATTGTAATACTTATGGTCTATAAACGCGTAAAATATATGCATATGATTTTATTTAGCTTTAATTAATATTTTGGCACTGTTCAGAGTTCAATTTTTTTGTACTCAACTGGTGGCAACATTGACAATATGGCGACTTGTTTTTATAACAAAAAGACGTCAACAATCAATGAAAATAATAAATTATAAACGTACAACAATGATTAGAGCAATGAAACTTAAGAAATATGTAAATAAAGATATGAGGAATGTGTATTAAATAATAAAAATGTTCTATATCTTTACTCGTTGACGGTGCAATAGCAAATGTAGTGACATTAAAATGACAGCGTTTTGCGAACAATTTCGTTAATATATTTGTGATTTCGTTTGTTACAAGTGTTGTTTATTGTTGTGGACAGTTGTACGAAGCTGCTGTGCATACGGGCGGACAAACAAAAATCTCTTGACGTGATCCTGGTGCTGTTGAACTCGGGGAACTTCTTGAACGATTGCCCGAAGACTGCGTGTAAAAATGGGGCCCTGCAACCGTGAGGAGTCGCCGAGCAGATGGACAGCGGGACAGACATTACAACTTGAAGCTGTTAAGGTAAGAAAAGTTGTTTTTTATACAATTTATAACCTCCAATAACTCGAAATTCTAATGAGTTAATAAATACTCCAAATCTCAGTCGTACAGCGTTTATTCTTGCAAAACCAACACTTTTATATACATTAACATCTTTTTCACGGTAAATAAGATCTTTTTAAGAATCTACAATATCTTACATATCCCGAAAAACGTAAAAGTCGACGTCATGGATTACTCTTCAAATAAAGTACCCCCTCCGTGTACCCCAGACTTTCGTTGATTTTTTTAATTAATTCATTTGTAGATAATTAACTTAGATACAAAGTTTTAAATTTTTATCTCTGTTAGTTTAGGAAATATTGAAATATATCGATTTTCTCTTCAAGTAAAGTACCCCTTCCGTCCACCCCAGAATTTTGGTAATTTTTATATGAATGCAATGTTAACTAATTAACTTAGATATAAAATTTCAAATTTTTAAGTCTGTTAGTTTTGGAAATATTTAAAATAAGTTGAATTTTTTTCAAGTAAACTACCCCTTCCGTCCACCACAGAATTTTGGTAATTTTTATATGAATGCAATGTTAACTAATTAACTTAGATATAAAATTTCAAATTTTTAAGTCTGTTAGTTTAGGAAATACTTAAAATAAGTCGATTTTTTTTCAAGTAAACTACCCCTTCCATCCACCCCAGAATTTTGGTAATTTTTATATGACTGCAATGTTAACTAATTAACTTAGATATAAAATTTCAAATTTTTAAGTCTGTTAGTTTAGGAAATATTTAAAATAATTCGATTTTTTTTCAAGTAAACTACCCCTTCCGTCCACCCCAGAATTTTGGTAATTTTTATATGAATGCAATGTTAACTAATTAACTTAGATATAAAATTTCAAATTTTTAAGTCTGTTAGTTTAGGAAATATTTAAAATAATTCGATTTTTTTTTCAAGTAAACTACCCCTTCCGTCCACCCCAGAATTTTGGTAATTTTTATATGAATGCAATGTTAACTAATTAACTTAGATATAAAATTTCAAATTTTTAAGTCTGTTAGTTCAGGAAATATTTAAAATAAGTCGATTTTTTTTCAAGTAAACTACCCCTTCCGTCCACCCCAGAATTTTGGTAATTTTTATATGAATGCAATGTTAACTAATTAACTTAGATATAAAATTTCAAATTTTTAAGTCTGTTAGTTTTGGAAATATTTAAAATAAGTCGATTTTTTTTCAAGTAAACTACCCCTTCCGTCCACCCCAGAATTTTGGTAATTTTTATATGAATGCAATGTTAACTAATTAACTTAGATATAAAATTTCAAATTTTTAAGTCTGTTAGTTTAGGAAATATTTAAAATAATTCGATTTTTTTTCAACTAAACTACCCCTTCCGTCCACCCCGGAATTTTGGTAATTTTTATATGAATGCATTGTTAACTAATTAACTTAGATATAAAATTTCAAATTTTTAAGTCTGTTAGTTTAGGAAATATTTAAAATAATTCGATTTTTTTTCAAGTAAACTACCCCTTCCGTCCACCCCAGAATTTTGGTAATTTTTATATGAATGCAATGTTAACTAATTAACTTAGATATAAAATTTCAAATTTTTAAGTCTGTTAGTTTAGGAAATATTTAAAATAATTCGATTTTTTTTCAAGTAAACTACCCCTTCCGTCCACCCCAGAATTTTGGTAATTTTTATATGAATGCAATGTTAACTAATTAACTTAGATATAAAATTTCAAATTTTTAAGTCTGTTAGTTTAGGAAATATTTAAAATAATTCGATTTTTTTTCAAGTAAACTACCCCTTCCGTCCACTCCAGAATTTTGGTAATTTTTATATGAATGCAATGTTAACTAATTAACTTAGATATAAAATTTCAAATTTTTAAGTCTGTTAGTTTAGGAAATATTTAAAATAATTCGATTTTTTTTCAAGTAAACTACCCCTTCCGTCCACCCCAGAATTTTGGTAATTTTTATATGAAGGCAATGTTAACTAATTAACTTAGATATAAAATTTCAAATTTTTAAGTCTGTTAGTTTAGGAAATATTTAAAATAATTCGATTTTTTTTTCAAGTAAACTACCCCTTCCGTCCACCCCAGAATTTTGGTAATTTTTGTATGAATGCAATGGTAACTAATTAACTTAGATATAAAATTTCAAATTTTTAAGTCTGTTAGTTTAGGAAATATTTAAAATAATTCGATTTTTTTTCAAGTAAACTACTCCTTCCGTCCACCCCAGAATTTTGGTAATTTTTATATGAATGCAATGTTAACTAATTAACTTAGATATAAAATTTCAAATTTTTAAGTCTGTTAGTTTTGGAAATATTTAAAATAAGTCGATTTTTTTTCAAGTAAACTACCCCTTCCGTCCACCCCAGAATTTTGGTAATTTTTATATGAATGCAATGTTAACTAATTAACTTAGATATAAAATTTCAAATTTTTAAGTCTGTTAGTTTAGGAAATATTTAAAATAAGTCGATTTTTTTTCAAGTAAACTACCCCTTCCGTCCACCCCAGAATTTTGGTAATTTTTATATGAATGCAATGTTAACTAATTAACTTAGATATAAAATTTCAAATTTTTAAGTCTGTTAGTTTAGGAAATATTTAAAATAATTCGATTTTTTTTCAAGTAAACTACCCCTGCCGTCCACCCCAGAATTTTGGTAATTTTTATATGAATGCAATGTTAACTAATTAACTTAGATATAAAATTTCAAATTTTTAAGTCTGTTAGTTTAGGAAATATTTAAAATAAGTCGATTTTTTTTCAAGTAAACTACCCCTTCCGTCCACCCCAGAATTTTGGTAATTTTTATATGAATGCAATGTTAACTAATTAACTTAGATATAAAATTTCAAATTTTTAAGTCTGTTAGTTTAGGAAATATTTAAAATAATTCGAGTTTTTTTCAAGTAAACTACCCCTTCCGTCCACCCCAGAATTTTGGTAATTTTTATATGAATGCAATGTTAACTAATTAACTTAGATATAAAATTTCAAATTTTTAAGTCTGTTAGTTTAGGAAATATTTAAAATAATTCGATTTTTTTTCAAGTAAACTACCCCTTCCGTCCACCCCAGAATTTTGGTAATTTTTATATGAATGCAATGTTAACTAATTAACTTAGATATAAAATTTCAAATTTTTAAGTCTGTTAGTTTAGGAAATATTTAAAATAATTCGATTTTTTTTCAAGTAAACTACCCCTGCCGTCCACCCCAGAATTTTGGTAATTTTTATATGAATGCAATGTTAACTAATTAACTTAGATATAAAATTTCAAATTTTTAAGTCTGTTAGTTTTGGAAATATTTAAAATAAGTCGATTTTTTTTCAAGTAAACTACCCCTTCCGTCCACCCCAGAATTTTGGTAATTTTTATATGAATGCATTGTTAACTAATTAACTTAGATATAAAATTTCAAATTTTTAAGTCTGTTAGTTTAGGAAATATTTAAAATAATTCGATTTTTTTTCAACTAAACTACCCCTTCCGTCCACCCCGGAATTTTGGTAATTTTTATATGAATGCATTGTTAACTAATTAACTTAGATATAAAATTTCAAATTTTTAAGTCTGTTAGTTTAGGAAATATTTAAAATAATTCGATTTTTTTTCAAGTAAACTACCCCTTCCGTCCACCCCAAAATTTTGGTAATTTTTATATGAATGCAATGTTAACTAATTAACTTAGATATAAAATTTCAAATTTTTAACTCTGTTAGTTTAGGAAATATTTAAAATAATTCGATTTTTTTCAAGTAAACTACCCCTTCCGTCCACCCCAGAATTTTGGTAATTTTTATATGAATGCAATGTTAACTAATTAACTTAGATATAAAATTTCAAATTTTTAAGTCTGTTAGTTTAGGAAATATTTAAAATAATTCGATTTTTTTTCAAGTAAACTACCCCTTCCGTCCACCCCAGAATTTTGGTAATTTTTATATGAATGCAATGTTAACTAATTAACTTAGATATAAAATTTCAAATTTTTAAGTCTGTTAGTTTAGGAAATATTTAAAATAATTCGATTTTTTTTCAACTAAACTACCCCTTCCGTCCACCCCGGAATTTTGGTAATTTTTATATGAATGCATTGTTAACTAATTAACTTAGATATAAAATTTCAAATTTTTAAGTCTGTTAGTTTAGGAAATATTTAAAATAATTCGATTTTTTTTCAAGTAAACTACCCCTTCCGTCCACCCCAGAATTTTGGTAATTTTTATATGAATGCAATGTTAAATAATTAACTTAGATGTAAAGTTTCATATTTTTATCTGTGTTAGTTTAGGAGATATTTAAAAAAAGTCGATTTGCAAAAACGGTGCCCTTCATTATGATTGTCAAGTATGTAGGCCATAATTATTACCATAATGTTCCCCACTTCAATAACGGCGAGTGCATATTGATTTTCTGACAGAGAAAGATATATTGTAAGACAGAGACAACACGACATAGAATAACAAAGACTAGGAGTGAACACTCGCAAATATTTGTTTATTTAAGAAAGAGAGGAGAATATATTACTATTTCATTCTAATGAACTCTTCTTATTACTGTAATTTTTGTTGGGGAACGTGGTGTTCAGTCCACGCGTGTACTTATCTCGGTGATCAAAGAGTAGTACAAACAGGAGTGAACACCATGTTTCCCAATAAAAATTACAGTAATAAGAAGAGTTCATTAGAATGAAATAGTTATATATTCACCTCTTCGTCTAAAATGAACAAATATTTTCGAGTAAGTGTTCACTCCGATCTTTGTTATTCTATGTCGTGTTGTCTCTGTCTTACAATATATCTTTCTCTGTCAGAAAATCAATATGCACTCGCCGTTATTGAAGTGGGGAACATTATGGTAATAATTATGGCCAACATACTTGACAATCATAATGATGGGCACCGTTTTTGCAAATCGACTTTTTTTAAATATCTCCTAAACTAACACAGATAAAAATATGAAACTTTACATCTAAGTTAATTATTTAACATTGCGTCCATATAAAAATTACCAAACCTCTGGGGGGCTGAGAAAGGGTACTTTACTTGAAAAAAATTTGATTTTTCTTGAATATTTCCTAAACTACCAGAGATAAAAATTTGAAATCTTATATCCGAGGTAATTATTTAACATTGCATTCATATAAAAATTACCAAACCTCTGGGGGGCTCAGAAGGGGTACTTTACTTGAAAAATATTTGATTTTTCTTGAGTATTTCCTAAACTAACGGAGTTAAAAATTTGAAATCTTATATCCGAGGTAATTATTTAACATTGCATTCATATAAAAATTACCAAACCTCTGGGGGGCTCAGAAGGGGTACTTTACTTGAAAAATATTTGATTTTTCTTGAATATTTCCTAAACTAACGGAGTTAAAAATTTGAAATCTTATATCCGAAGTAATTATCTAACATTGCATTCATATAAAAATTACCAAACCTCTGGGGGGCTCAGAAGGGGTACTTTACTTGAAAAATATTTGATTTTTCTTGAATATTTCCTAAACTAACGGAGTTAAAAATTTGAAATCTTATATCCGAGGTAATTATTTAACATTGCATTCATATAAAAATTACCAAACCTCTGGGGGGCTCAGAAGGGGTACTTTACTTGAAAAATATTTGATTTTTCTTGAATATTTCCTAAACTAACGGAGTTAAAAATTTGAAATCTTATATCCGAGGTAATTATTTAACATTGCATTCATATAAAAATTACCAAACCTCTGGGGGGCTCAGAAGGGGTACTTTACTTGAAAAATATTTGATTTTTCTTGAGTATTTCCTAAACTAACGGAGTTAAAAATTTGAAATCTTATATCCGAGGTAATTATTTAACATTGCATTCATATAAAAATTACCAAACCTCTGGGGGGCTCAAAAGGGGTACTTTACTTGAAAAATATTTGATTTTTCTTGAATATTTCCTAAACTAACGGAGTTAAAAATTTGAAATCTTATATCCGAAGTAATTATCTAACATTGCATTCATATAAAAATTACCAAACCTCTGGGGGGCTCAGAAGGGGTACTTTACTTGAAAAATATTTGATTTTTCTTGAATATTTCCTAAACTAACGGAGTTAAAAATTTGAAATCTTATATCCGAGGTAATTATTTAACATTGCATTCATATAAAAATTACCAAACCTCTGGGGGGCTCAGAAGGGGTACTTTACTTGAAAAATATTTGATTTTTCTTGAATATTTCCTAAACTAACGGAGTTAAAAATTTGAAATCTTATATCCGAAGTAATTATCTAACATTGCATTCATATAAAAATTACCAAACCTCTGGGGGGCTCAGAAGGGGTACTTTACTTGAAAAATATTTGATTTTTCTTGAATATTTCCTAAACTAACGGAGTTAAAAATTTGAAATCTTATATCCGAGGTAATTATTTAACATTGCATTCATATAAAAATTACCAAACCTCTGGGGGGCTCAGAAGGGGTACTTTACTTGAAAAAAATTTGATTGTTCTTGAGTATTTCCTAAACTAACGGAGTTAAAAATTTGAAATCTTATATCCGAGGTAATTATTTAACATTGCATTCATATAAAAATTACCAAACCTCTGGGGGGCTCAGAAGGGGTACTTTACTTGAAAAAAATTTGATTTTTCTTGAATATTTCCTAAACTAACGGAGTTAAAAATTTGAAATCTTATATCCGAGGTAATTATTTAACATTGCATTCATATAAAAATTACCAAACCTCTGGGGGGCTCAGAAGGGGTACTTTACTTGAAAAAAATTTGATTTTTCTTGAATATTTCCTAAACTAACGGAGTTAAAAATTTGAAATCTTATATCCGAGGTAATTATTTAACATTGCATTCATATAAAAATTACCAAACCTCTGGGGGGCTCAGAAGGGGTACTTTACTTGAAAAATATTTGATTTTTCTTGAGTATTTCCTAAACTAACGGAGTTAAAAATTTGAAATCTTATATCCGAGGTAATTATTTAACATTGCATTCATATAAAAATTACCAAACCTCTGGGGGGCTCAGAAGGGGTACTTTACTTGAAAAAAATTTGATTTTTCTTGAATATTTCTTAAACTAACGGAGTTAAAAATTTGAAATCTTATATCCGAGGTAATTATTTAACATTGCATTCATATAAAAATTACCAAACCTCTGGGGGGCTCAGAAGGGGTACTTTACTTGAAAAAAATTTGATTTTCCTTGAGTATCTCCTAAACTAACGGAGTTAAAAATTTGAAATCTTATATCCGAGGTAATTATTTAACATTGCATTCATAGAAAAATTACCAAACCTCTGGGGGGCTCAGAAGGGGTACTTTACTTGAAAAATATTTGATTTTTCTTGAGTATTTCCTAAACTAACGGAGTTAAAAATTTGAAATCTTATATCCGAGGTAATTATTTAACATTGCATTCATATAAAAATTACCAAACCTCTGGGGGGCTCAGAAGGGGTACTTTACTTGAAAAATATTTGATTTTTCTTGAATATTTCCTAAACTAACGGAGTTAAAAATTTGAAATCTTATATCCGAGGTAATTATTTAACATTGCATTCATATAAAAATTACCAAACCTCTGGGGGGCTCAGAAGGGGTACTTTACTTGAAAAATATTTGATTTTTCTTGAATATTTCCTAAACTAACGGAGTTAAAAATTTGAAATCTTATATCCGAGGTAATTATTTAACATTGCATTCATATGAAAATTACCAAACCTCTGGGCGGCTCAGAAGGGGTACTTTACTTGAAAAAAAATTGATTTTTCTTGAGTATTTCCTAAACTAACGGAGTTAAAAATTTGAAATCTTATATCCGAGGTAATTATTTAACATTGCATTCATAGAAAAATTACCAAACCTCTGGGGGGCTCAGAAGGGGTACTTTACTTGAAAAATATTTGATTTTTCTTGAATATTTCCTAAACTAACGGAGTTAAAAATTTGAAATCTTATATCCGAGGTAATTATTTAACATTGCATTCATATAAAAATTACCAAACCTCTGGGGGGCTCAGAAGGGGTACTTTACTTGAAAAATATTTGATTTTTCTTGAATATTTCCTAAACTAACGGAGTTAAAAATTTGAAATCTTATATCCGAGGTAATTATATAACATTGCATTCATATAAAAATTACCAAACCTCTGGGGGGCTCAGAAGGGGTACTTTACTTGAAAAAAATTTGATTTTCCTTGAGTATCTCCTAAACTAACGGAGTTAAAAATTTGAAATCTTATATCCGAGGTAATTATTTAACATTGCATTCATAGAAAAATTACCAAACCTCTGGGGGGCTCAGAAGGGGTACTTTACTTGAAAAATATTTGATTTTTCTTGAATATTTCCTAAACTAACGGAGTTAAAAATTTGAAATCTTATATCCGAGGTAATTATTTAACATTGCATTCATATAAAAATTACCAAACCTCTGGGGGGCTCAGAAGGGGTACTTTACTTGAAAAATATTTGATTTTTCTTGAATATTTCCTAAACTAACGGAGTTAAAAATTTGAAATCTTATATCCGAGGTAATTATTTAACATTGCATTCATATAAAAATTACCAAACCTCTGGGGGGCTCAGAAGGGGTACTTTACTTGAAAAATATTTGATTTTTCTTGAATATTTCCTAAACTAACGGAGTTAAAAATTTGAAATCTTATATCCGAGGTAATTATTTAACATTGCATTCATATGAAAATTACCAAACCTCTGGGCGGCTCAGAAGGGGTACTTTACTTGAAAAATATTTGATTTTTCTTGAATATTTCCTAAACTAACGGAGTTAAAAATTTGAAATCTTATATCCGAGGTAATTATTTAACATTGCATTCATATAAAAATTACCAAACCTCTGGGGGGCTCAGAAGGGGTACTTTACTTGAAAAATATTTGATTTTTCTTGAATATTTCCTAAACTAACGGAGTTAAAAATTTGAAATCTTATATCCGAGGTAATTATTTAACATTGCATTCATATAAAAATTACCAAACCTCTGGGGGGCTCAGAAGGGGTACTTTACTTGAAAAAAATTTGATTTTTCTTGATTATTTCCTAAACTAACGGAGTTAAAAATTTGAAATCTTATATCCGAGGTAATTATTTAACATTGCATTCATATAAAAATTACCAAACCTCTGGGGGGCTCAGAAGGGGTACTTTACTTGAAAAATATTTGATTTTTCTTGAATATTTCCTAAACTAACGGAGTTAAAAATTTGAAATCTTATATCCGAGGTAATTATTTAACATTGCATTCATATGAAAATTACCAAACCTCTGGGCGGCTCAGAAGGGGTACTTTACTTGAAAAAAAATTGATTTTTCTTGAGTATTTCCTAAACTAACGGAGTTAAAAATTTGAAATCTTATATCCGAGGTAATTATTTAACATTGCATTCATAGAAAAATTACCAAACCTCTGGGGGGCTCAGAAGGGGTACTTTACTTGAAAAATATTTGATTTTTCTTGAATATTTCCTAAACTAACGGAGTTAAAAATTTGAAATCTTATATCCGAGGTAATTATTTAACATTGCTATCATATAAAAATTACCAAACCTCTGGGGGGCTCAGAAGGGGTACTTTACTTGAAAAATATTTGATTTTTCTTGAATATTTCCTAAACTAACGGAGTTAAAAATTTGAAATCTTATATCCGAGGTAATTATTTAACATTGCATTCATATAAAAATTACCAAACGTCTGGGGGGCTCAGAAGGGGTACTTTACTTGAAAAATATTTGATTTTTCTTGAATATTTCCTAAACTAACGGAGTTAAAAATTTGAAATCTTATATCCGAGGTAATTATATAACATTGCATTCATATAAAAATTACCAAACCTCTGGGGGGCTCAGAAGGGGTACTTTACTTGAAATTTTTTTTATTTTTCTTGAGTATTTCCTAAACTAACGGAGTTAAAAATTTGAAATCTTATATCCGAGGTAATTATTTAACATTGCATTCATATAAAAATTACCAAACCTCTGGGGGGCTCAGAAGGGGTACTTTACTTGAAAAATATTTGATTTTTCTTGAATATTTCCGAAACTAACAGAGATGAAAATTTGAAATCTTATATTTAAGTTTTGTATACGTTAACTAGGCACAAAGGGCTAATGGATAGCCAAATCTGAGACCCTAGGGGTTGATATTAAGGGAGTTATTGAAGTCTGAAGTGGGTTTTTGAAAATAACTGTCTAATAATGTTTTTCTGTGTGATTACAGGATCAACAGCGGACCAAGGACCACTTAAGGACATCTCAGGATACATTATTAAATAATTAACTTAATTATAATATTTAGTTAGTGTAGGTTATATTTACCCATGAATTCCTTTTAGCTTATAATACAAATAAAATGTTTATAATTGTTGTTTATTTATTGTATATACTATTTTTAATTTTGTAACAATAATGTACTTGTAATTGTTGCAATAAATATTTATTTTTATTTTAAAAAATGTTTTATTTATTCTTTTTCAGATACCTATTTGTTCAATATTTATAATTCGACACTTTTCTAAAGCGTATACCCTTTAAAAAGCTTTAAATTCGCTAAAAAAATTTGGTCGTGCATAGATGCTACCTGAAAGTAGCATCTATGCACCGAAAAAGTGTTTATTGCGGACATAGATGCTACCTTAAGGTAGCATCTATCCACCAAATCTGTCTAAAAAACCGTGCATAGATGCTACTTTCAGGTAGCATCTACGTACCAAATCTGTCTAAAAAATCGTGCATGAATGCTTCTTTGAAGCATCCATGCACGCTGAATAATTTTTTTTCGTGCATGGATACTTCCTGAAAGTAGCACCACTTGTCGAATTTTGTTGAAAATTTTCGATGGTATCAGGATAACAGGAATCCGAAGAGCACTTTCGGCACCAATTTTGTCCATTTTTGTGAAAATTTCGGATGGTATCGGGATAACAGGAATGCAAAGAGCACTTTCGTCACCACTTTTGTCAAATTTTGTTAAAAATTTCTGATGGTATCAGGATAACAGGAATCCAAAGAGCACTCGGAAATTCTTTTAAACCGTGCATGAATGCTTCCTAATAGAAGCATCCATGAACGGATTTTCGAGTGCTCTTTGGATTCCTGTTATCCTGATACCATCAGAAATTTTTAACAAAATCGGACAAAAGTGGTGACGAAAGTGCTCTTCGGATTCCTGTTATCCCGATACCAACCAAAATTTTCAACAAAATTGAACAAAAGTGGTGACGAAAGTCCTGAAAGTAGCACCACTTTTGTCTTATTTTGTTGAAAATTTCTGATGGTATCCGGATAACAGGAAGGAGAAGAGCACTTCAAAAATTTAAAATGTACGTTTTTCACTGAAAATTGATAATAGGGGTTGTAAAATAAAATATATTATTATTATTTTATAAGTTTTATTCATTTTAAAACAAATACAATGTATTTTACAATAATTGCTACCCAATAAAATGTAAGCACATTCTAAAATTGTTTATCACTCAATAACTTCGGCCCTAATTAATTTTTAAATATTAACTTAACAAATATAGACGTAGAACTCCACGTAGAGTTCAAATTTTCAATAATCAAAACAATATTTCAATTACTTAAAGAGTTATTAAAGAAAATGTAATTTTTTACCCCTTATGACATTTTTTAAACTTTAATAACTCCGGCCCTGGTTAATTTTTAAATATAATTTAACAAATATAGACGTAGAACTCCACGTAGAGTTCAAATTTTCAATAATTGAAACAATATTCCAATTACTTAAAGAGTTATTAAAGAAAATGTAATTTTTCACCACTTTTAACATTTTTTAAACCTTAATAAGTCCGGCCCTGGTTAATTTTTAAAATCTAATTTAACAAATATAGACGTAGAACTCCACGTAGAGTTCAAATTTTCAATAATCAAAACAATATTCCAATTACTTAAAGAGTTATTAAAGAAAATGTAATTTTTCACCACTTGTGACATTTTTTAAACTTTAATAACTCCGGCCCTGGTTAATTTTTAAAATCTAATTTAACAAATATAGACGTAGAACTCCACGTAGAGTTCAAATTTTCAATAATCAAAACAATATTCCAATTAAAGAGTTATTAAAGAAAATGTAATTTTTCACCACTTATGACATTTTTTAAACTTTAATAACTCCGGCCCTGGTTAATTTTTAAAATCTAATTTAACAAATATAGACGTAGAACTCCACGTAGAGTTCAAATTTTCAATAATTGAAACAATATTCCAATTACTTAAAGAGTTTTTAAAGAAAATGTAATTTTTTGCCACTTATGACATTTTTGAAACTTTAATAACTCCGGCCCTGGTTAATTTTTAAAATCTAATTTAACAAATATAGACGTAGAACTCCACGTAGAGTTCAAATTTTCAATAAACAAAACAATATTTCAATTACTTAAAGAGTTATTAAAGAAAATGTAATTTTTTACCCCTTATGACATTTTTTAAACTTTAATAACTCCGGCCCTGGTTAATTTTTAAAACCTAATTTAACAAATATAGACGTAGAACTCCACGTAGAGTTCAAATTTTCAATAATTGAAACAATATTCCAATTACTTAAAGAGTTATTAAAGAAAATGTAATTTTTCACCACTTATGACATTTTTTAAATTTTAATAGCTCCGGCCCTGGTTAATTTTTAAAATCTAATTTAACAAATATAGACGTAGAACTCCACGTAGAGTTCAAATTTTCAATAATTGAATCAATATTCCAATTACTTTAAGAGTTATTAAAGAAAATGTAATTTTTTGCCAATTATGACATTTTTTAAACTTTAATAACTCCGGCCCTGGTTAATTTTTAAAAACTAATTTAACAAATATAGACGTAGAACTCCACGTAGAGTTCAAATTTTCAATAATTGAAACAATATTCCAATTACTTAAAGAGTTTTTAAAGAAAATGTAATTTTTTGCCAATTATGACATTTTTTAAACTTTAATAACTCCGGCCCTGGTTAATTTTTAAAAACTAATTTAACAAATATAGACGTAGAACTCCACGTAGAGTTCAAATTTTCAATAATTGAAACAATATTCCAATTACTTAAAGAGTTATTAAAGAAAATGTAATTTTTCACCACTTATGACATTTTTTAAACTTTAATAACTCCGGCCCTGGTTAATTTTTAAAAACTAATTTAACAAATATAGACGTAGAACTCCACGTAGAGTTCAAATTTTCAATAATTGAAACAATATTCCAATTACTTAAAGAGTTTTTAAAGAAAATGTAATTTTTTGCCAATTATGACATTTTTTAAACTTTAATAACTCCGGCCCTGGTTAATTTTTAAAAACTAATTTAACAAATATAGACGTAGAACTCCACGTAGAGTTCAAATTTTCAATAATTGAAACAATATTCCAATTACTTAAAGAGTTATTAAAGAAAATGTAATTTTTCACCACTTATGACATTTTTTAAACTTTAATAACTCCGGCCCTGGTTAATTTTTAAAAACTAATTTAACAAATATAGACGTAGAACTCCACGTAGAGTTCAAATTTTCAATAATTGAAACAATATTCCAATTACTTAAAGAGTTTTTAAAGAAAATGTAATTTTTTGCCACTTATGACATTTTTGAAACTTTAATAACTCCGGCCCTGGTTAATTTTTAAAATCTAATTTAACAAATATAGACGTAGAACTCCACGTAGAGTTCAAATTTTCAATAATTGAAACAATATTCCAATTACTTAAAGAGTTATTAAAGAAAATGTAATTTTTTACCCCTTATGACATTTTTTAAACTTTAATAACTCCGGCCCTGGTTAATTTTTAAAATCTAATTTAACAAATATGGACGTAGAACTCCACGTAGAGTTCAAATTTTCAATAATCGAAACAAAATTCCAATTACTTAAAGAGTTATTAAAGAATATGTAATTTTTTGCCACATGACATTTTTTAAACTTTAATAACTCCGGCCCTGGTTAATTTTTAAAAACTAATTTAACAAATATAGACGTAGAATTCCACGTGTAGTTCAAATCGATGAGGAATTCCAATCAGTTCAGGAGATATCGGCGCTGGAATGAAGTCAGGAAATCTTACGAGTCGTTGGAGATGTTTTCCAAGTCCTGCAGGTCCGGAATTCCCACGATTTCTGTAGTTGCCACACTCGGGGGCTGAATGCAGTTCGTTGATCCTAAAGAAAAAGTTATTAATAATTGGCAAAACAAAAATGTCAGTAGGCGACAAAATTATACATTTTTTTCCCGAAAACTCCAATTTGGAGCTCCATATCTAAACAAATTTTGAATGTATCTTACACAACTTTTGATTCTCTACAACTTTTGTCATTTGACATTTTCTCGTAAAGTTGATAGTTTACTAGATAACGATGTCACACCCTAAAATGGGTGGAGACACAAATTCTAGATACAGATTTTCCGAATCTACGTATTTTTCTGTGTATATGTCCAAAATTTGGTTTCCCGATTGTTAAAAATAAGAAAAGTTTAAAATTTTCCACACCCAAAACTAGGTCAAATAGAAAATATATTTTTGGTGCATCATACATAACTTTCGATTCTCTACAACTTTTGTCATTTGACATTTTTTCGTAAAGTTGACAGTTTACCAGATAACGATGTCACACCCTAAAATGGGTGGAAGCACAAATTTTAGACACCGATTTTCGGAATCTACGTATTTTTCTGTGTATACATCCAAAATTTGGTTTCCCGATTGTAAAAAATACGAAAGTCAAAAAATTTCCACACCCAAAACTAGGTCAGATAGGAAATATATTTTTGGTGCATCGTACATAACTTTCGATTCTCTACAACTTTTATCATGTGCAATTTTGTTCTAGAATTGATGGTTTAGCCGGAAATGACGTCACACCTTAAATTGGGTAAAGATACAAAGTCGGCGTATTTTTTTTCGGAATCTACGTAATTTTCTACATATGTACCCAAAATTTGGTAAATTAATATTTGTAAACATAGATCATATCCTCATTTTCAATTGACGGGAGGTAGTGTGCTATATCCTCGTTTGTAATTAGCGGGAGCTATTGTTGTTCTATTCTCTTCCCCCACTTCATTATTAGCGAGCGCATATTGATTTTTGTATGACAGAGAAAGGTATACTGTATGACAGCGACAACACGACATAGAATAACATGTATAGGAGTGTACACTTACTCGCAAATATTGATTGATTTTAAGACAGAGAGGGAAATATACAACTATTTCATTCTAATTAACTCTTCTTATTGCTGTAATTTTTATTGGGAAACAAAGTGTTAAGTCCGTAACATTTCTCGGTGACAACATGATGTAAATGTAAAAATACATAGAACAGTATGTTTAAAATATTTAATTATAAAATTTTGGGTATATACGTAGAAAAATACGTAGATTCCGAATAAAAATACGTCGACTTTGTATCTTTACCCAATTTAAGGTGTAACGTCATTTCCGGCTAAACCATCAATACTAGAAGAAAATTTCAAACGACAAAAGTTGTAGAGAATCAAAAGTTATGTACGATGCACCAAAAATATGTTTCCTATTTGACCCAGTTTTGGGTATAGGAAAATTTTAACATGTCTTATTTTTATAATTGAGATACCAAATTTTGGATATATACGCAGAAAAATACGTAGATTCCGAAAATTGGTATCCAAACTTAGTATCTCCACCCATTTTAGGGTGTGACATCGTTATCTGCTAAACTATCAACTTTACGAGAAAATGTCATATGACAAAAGTTGTAGAGAATTTTAAGTTATGTAGATCGTACATTATACATTTTTTGATATTAGCCCAAATTAAGGGTGTGGAGGCTGAAAACCCGTTAAAACCCATATAAACCGTCGTAATTCGGAACTGGTACATCGTATCGTAAAAAGTTAAATGTACACCCCCCCTAGAAATCGATTTGCTATAAAAAAGGTCCTATACGCTTTTCCTCTATTTTTTACCGTTTCCGAGATATGAATTTAAAAATTTGAGTTGCTCAGGTCCCGATTAAAATTTAATGGTCAAATTTTTTAAATATTTACAGCGTCTGTGTTTATAAATATTAAATAACAAAAATTTGGATATATATGCAACAAGATACGTAAAATTCAAAAATGTAGGTGCGTAATTTGTTACGTCCACCCAGTTTCGGGTATGGCAATTACAGTGCCCTTATTTATAATTATAATACAGCCATATTTTGTATGTATATGTAGAAATATACGTAGAATTCAAAAGTCGATATGTCAAAATTATATTTCCACCCATTATTGGGTGTGACATCATTATCTGCTAAACCATCAACTTTACGAAAAAAATTCATATGACAAAAGTTGTAGAGAATCAAAAGTTATGTACGATTCATCGAAAATATGTTTGGATATGGTGCTCCAAATTGGAGTTTTCGGAAAAATATGCAACACTTTTAAATGTTTTAGTTATCATTGCACAAAACTTACTGCAAATTATGTGTAAATTTAAATTTATACTCAAATATTGTTTAAAACAATAATTTTAAATGAAATATTAGCTTAAATGTTATTTTAAATATAATAATAACAATTATAAATACCAATGATGTAGTTTATCTAGACTAGATTATTTTAATGAGCGGTGCGTGAGCCGAATGTTATGCAGGTTGAATAGTACATTTTAACCTCAAATTTAAATGTCAAACAAATATTTTTATTAATAAATAAATGTTTTTTGGCTAGTTCTAAGTGCAAATAAATGATTTTCAGTTAATTTTATGTAGTTCCTATAAATTTCAGCTGGATTCATAACTAAATAAAAGTTTTGATGTTTTGGAATAGTTGCGAAAAATTCGCAACGAGAGTAATCTTACAAATATTAAAATAAAACTATGTCCAGACGGTTTTAACGTTTGAAAATGAGCTAATTTATATTTTAAATCCTGTAGAATACGTTTTTTACACTGACAACCCTTAATTTCAACCCTAAATACCTTAAAAAAGGCTGCAAACTTCAATAACCTCAAAACAAATTTTCCACCAAATTGTTAATTCACAAATTAGTACATAACTTTTAAAATAATTAATTTCACCGATTCAAAAGTTGGTATAATATATAAAAAACATCGTAGATTTCATTTTTCGCACTGTTGACCCTTAATTTCTACCCTAAATACCCAAAAATTAGGTGCAAACTTCATATAACCACAAAAATGACAACACCAATTTTCTGTCGTGTTCCTAAGTTACAAATTAGTACATAACTTTTAAAATAATTAATTTCACCGGTTCAAAAGTTGGTATAATATATAAAAAACATCGTAGATTTCATTTTTCGCACTGTTGACCCTTAATTTCTACCCTAAATACCCAAAAATTAGGTGCAAACTTCATATAACCACAAAAATGACAACACCAATTTTCTGTCGTGTTCCTAAGTTACAAATTAGTACATAACTTTTAAAATAATTAATTTCACCGGTTCAAAAGTTGGTATAATATATAAAAAACATCGTAGATTTCATTTTTCGCACTGTTGACCCTTAATTTCTACCCTAAATACCCAAAAATTAGGTGCAAACTTCATATAACCACAAAAATGACAACACCAATTTTCTGTCGTGTTCCTAAGTTACAAATTAGTACATAACTTTTAAAATAATTAATTTCACCGGTTCAAAAGTTGGTATAATATATAAAAAGCATCGTAGATTTCATTTTTCGCACTGTTGACCCTTATTTCTACCCTAAATACCCAAAAATTAGATGCAAACTTCATATAACCACAAAAATGACAACACCAATTTTCTGTCGTGTTCCTAAGTTACAAATTAGTACATAACTTTTAAAATAATTAATTTCACCAGTTCAAAAGTTCGTATAATATATAAAAAACATCGTAGATTTCATTTTTCGCACTGTTGACCCTTAATTTCTACCCTAAATACCCAAAAATTAGATGCAAACTTCATATAACCACAAAAATGACAACACCAATTTTCTGTCGTGTTCCTAAGTTACAAATTAGTACATAACTTTTAAAATAATTAATTTCACCAGTTCAAAAGTTCGTATAATATATAAAAAACATCGTAGATTTCATTTTTCGCACTGTTGACCCTTAATTTCTACCCTAAATACCCAAAAATTAGATGCAAACTTCATATAACCACAAAAATGACAACACCAATTTTCTGTCGTGTTCCTAAGTTACAAATTAGTACATAACTTTTAAAATAATTAATTTCACCAGTTCAAAAGTTCGTATAATATATAAAAAACATCGTAGATTTCATTTTTCGCACTGTTGACCCTTAATTTCTACCCTAAATACCCAAAAATTAGGTGCAAACTTCATATAACCACAAAAATGACAACACCAATTTTCTGTCGTGTTCCTAAGTTACAAATTAGTACATAACTTTTAAAATAATTAATTTCACCAGTTCAAAAGTTCGTATAATATATAAAAAACATCGTAGATTTCATTTTTCGCACTGTTGACCCTTAATTTCTACCCTAAATACCCAAAAATTAGATGCAAACTTCATATAACCACAAAAATGACAACACCAATTTTCTGTCGTGTTCCTAAGTTACAAATTAGTACATAACTTTTAAAATAATTAATTTCACCGGTTCAAAAGTTGGTATAATATATAAAAAGCATCGTAGATTTCATTTTTCGCACTGTTGACCCTTATTTCTACCCTAAATACCCAAAAATTAGATGCAAACTTCATATAACCACAAAAATGACAACACCAATTTTCTGTCGTGTTCCTAAGTTACAAATTAGTACATAACTTTTAAAATAATTAATTTCACCAGTTCAAAAGTTCGTATAATATATAAAAAACATCGTAGATTTCATTTTTCGCACTGTTGACCCTTAATTTCTACCCTAAATACCCAAAAATTAGATGCAAACTTCATATAACCACAAAAATGACAACACCAATTTTCTGTCGTGTTCCTAAGTTACAAATTAGTACATAACTTTTAAAATAATTAATTTCACCGGTTCAAAAGTTGGTATAATATATAAAAAACATCGTAGATTTCATTTTTCGCACTGTTGACCCTTAATTTCTACCCTAAATACCCAAAAATTAGGTGCAAACTTCATATAACCACAAAAATGACAACACCAATTTTCTGTCGTGTTCCTAAGTTACAAATTAGTACATAACTTTTAAAATAATTAATTTCACCAGTTCAAAAGTTCGTATAATATATAAAAAACATCGTAGATTTCATTTTTCGCACTGTTGACCCTTAATTTCTACCCTAAATACCCAAAAATTAGATGCAAACTTCATATAACCACAAAAATGACAACACCAATTTTCTGTCGTGTTCCTAAGTTACAAATTAGTACATAACTTTTAAAATAATTAATTTCACCGGTTCAAAAGTTGGTATAATATATAAAAAACATCGTAGATTTCATTTTTCGCACTGTTGACCCTTATTTCTACCCTAAATACCCAAAAATTAGATGCAAACTTCATATAACCACAAAAATGACAACACCAATTTTCTGTCGTGTTCCTAAGTTACAAATTAGTACATAACTTTTAAAATAATTAATTTCACCGGTTCAAAAGTTGGTATAATATATAAAAAACATCGTAGATTTCATTTTTCGCACTGTTGACCCTTAATTTCTACCCTAAATACCCAAAAATTAGGTGCAAACTTCATATAACCACAAAAATGACAACACCAATTTTCTGTCGTGTTCCTAAGTTACAAATTAGTACATAACTTTTAAAATAATTAATTTCACCGGTTCAAAAGTTGGTATAATATATAAAAAACATCGTAGATTTCATTTTTCGCACTGTTGACCCTTAATTTCTACCCTAAATACCCAAAAATTAGGTGCAAACTTCATATAACCACAAAAATGACAACACCAATTTTCTGTCGTGTTCCTAAGTTACAAATTAGTACATAACTTTTAAAATAATTAATTTCACCAGTTCAAAAGTTCGTATAATATATAAAAAACATCGTAGATTTCATTTTTCGCACTGTTGACCCTTAATTTCTACCCTAAATACCCAAAAATTAGATGCAAACTTCATATAACCACAAAAATGACAACACCAATTTTCTGTCGTGTTCCTAAGTTACAAATTAGTACATAACTTTTAAAATAATTAATTTCACCAGTTCAAAAGTTCGTATAATATATAAAAAACATCGTAGATTTCATTTTTCGCACTGTTGACCCTTAATTTCTACCCTAAATACCCAAAAATTAGATGCAAACTTCATATAACCACAAAAATGACAACACCAATTTTCTGTCGTGTTCCTAAGTTACAAATTAGTACATAACTTTTAAAATAATTAATTTCACCAGTTCAAAAGTTCGTATAATATATAAAAAACATCGTAGATTTCATTTTTCGCACTGTTGACCCTTAATTTCTACCCTAAATACCCAAAAATTAGATGCAAACTTCATATAACCACAAAAATGACAACACCAATTTTCTGTCGTGTTCCTAAGTTACAAATTAGTACATAACTTTTAAAATAATTAATTTCACCGGTTCAAAAGTTGGTATAATATATAAAAAACATCGTAGATTTCATTTTTCGCACTGTTGACCCTTATTTCTACCCTAAATACCCAAAAATTAGATGCAAACTTCATATAACCACAAAAATGACAACACCAATTTTCTGTCGTGTTCCTAAGTTACAAATTAGTACATAACTTTTAAAATAATTAATTTCACCGGTTCAAAAGTTGGTATAATATATAAAAAACATCGTAGATTTCATTTTTCGCACTGTTGACCCTTAATTTCTACCCTAAATACCCAAAAATTAGGTGCAAACTTCATATAACCACAAAAATGACAACACCAATTTTCTGTCGTGTTCCTAAGTTACAAATTAGTACATAACTTTTAAAATAATTAATTTCACCGGTTCAAAAGTTGGTATAATATATAAAAAACATCGTAGATTTCATTTTTCGCACTGTTGACCCTTAATTTCTACCCTAAATACCCAAAAATTAGATGCAAACTTCATATAACCACAAAAATGACAACACCAATTTTCTGTCGTGTTCCTAAGTTACAAATTAGTACATAACTTTTAAAATAATTAATTTCACCAGTTCAAAAGTTCGTATAATATATAAAAAACATCGTAGATTTCATTTTTCGCACTGTTGACCCTTAATTTCTACCCTAAATACCCAAAAATTAGATGCAAACTTCATATAACCACAAAAATGACAACACCAATTTTCTGTCGTGTTCCTAAGTTACAAATTAGTACATAACTTTTAAAATAATTAATTTCACCGGTTCAAAAGTTGGTATAATATATAAAAAACATCGTAGATTTCATTTTTCGCACTGTTGACCCTTATTTCTACCCTAAATACCCAAAAATTAGATGCAAACTTCATATAACCACAAAAATGACAACACCAATTTTCTGTCGTGTTCCTAAGTTACAAATTAGTACATAACTTTTAAAATAATTAATTTCACCGGTTCAAAAGTTGGTATAATATATAAAAAACATCGTAGATTTCATTTTTCGCACTGTTGACCCTTAATTTCTACCCTAAATACCCAAAAATTAGGTGCAAACTTCATATAACCACAAAAATGACAACACCAATTTTCTGTCGTGTTCCTAAGTTACAAATTAGTACATAACTTTTAAAATAATTAATTTCACCGGTTCAAAAGTTGGTATAATATATAAAAAACATCGTAGATTTCATTTTTCGCACTGTTGACCCTTAATTTCTACCCTAAATACCCAAAAATTAGGTGCAAACTTCATATAACCACAAAAATGACAACACCAATTTTCTGTCGTGTTCCTAAGTTACAAATTAGTACATAACTTTTAAAATAATTAATTTCACCAGTTCAAAAGTTCGTATAATATATAAAAAACATCGTAGATTTCATTTTTCGCACTGTTGACCCTTAATTTCTACCCTAAATACCCAAAAATTAGATGCAAACTTCATATAACCACAAAAATGACAACACCAATTTTCTGTCGTGTTCCTAAGTTACAAATTAGTACATAACTTTTAAAATAATTAATTTCACCAGTTCAAAAGTTCGTATAATATATAAAAAACATCGTAGATTTCATTTTTCGCACTGTTGACCCTTAATTTCTACCCTAAATACCCAAAAATTAGATGCAAACTTCATATAACCACAAAAATGACAACACCAATTTTCTGTCGTGTTCCTAAGTTACAAATTAGTACATAACTTTTAAAATAATTAATTTCACCAGTTCAAAAGTTGGTATAATATATAAAAAACATCGTAGATTTCATTTTTCGCACTGTTGACCCTTAAATTCTACCGTAAATACCCAAAAATTAGGTGCAAACTTCATATAACCACAAAAATGACAACACCAATTTTCTGTCGTGTTCCCAAGTTACAAATTAGTACATAACTTTTATAATAATTAATTTCACCGGTTCAAAAGTTGGTATAATATATAAAAAACATCGTAGATTTCATTTTTCGCACTGTTGACCCTTAATTTCTACCCTAAATACCCAAAAATTAGGTGCAAACTTCATATAACCACAAAAATGACAACACCAATTTTCTGTCGTGTTCCTAAGTTACAAATTAGTACATAACTTTTAAAATAATTAATTTCACCGGTTCAAAAGTTGGTATAATATATAAAAAACATCGTAGATTTCATTTTTCGCACTGTTGACCCTTAATTTCTACCCTAAATACCCAAAAATTAGATGCAAACTTCATATAACCACAAAAATGACAACACCAATTTTCTGTCGTGTTCCTAAGTTACAAATTCGTTCATAACTTTAAAAAAAACAAATTTCAACAATTCAAAAGTTGATATAATATATAAAAAACATCGTAGATTTCATTTTTCGCACTGTTGACCCTTAATTTCTACCCTAAATATCCAAAAATTAGATGCAAACTTCATATAATTAATCGAAAATATGTTTGGTTATGGTGCTCCAAATTGGAGTTTTCGGAAAAAATATGCAACACTTTTAAATGTTTTAGATGTAAATGGTGTTATTTATTGTTTTTATTGGTTTATATATGAAAGAAACTATGTTCACATAAGGTGCTTAAATATATTGAAACTTACCGTAGGTAACTCGTTGGAATTTCAGGATTTCTGGAAGGATTTAAAAAGGAACAAATGTACAAATTCACAGGAATAATCGTTTATTAAACACAGGATAATACAATAAATAGGATAATACACATACAAAAGACAATACAATTGACACAGGATGTGAAGGATAAAACAGGAGTTGTTGGACGGCGTGAACTTAATAATAAAACAATTATTTCTACCTTAAAATATTCAGGGCGCGATGTCTGTCCATCTGTTCGGCCGCAGGGCTCCATATGCCCGCGTTGTCTTCGACCAATCGTCGTTCAAGTTGTTCTACAAGTTTAACAGCTCCAGAATTAATTCAAGCGATGTCTGCATGTCTGTCCACTTGCAAGATGGTTTCATACAGCTGTCAACAACAATAAAAAACACTTGTAACACATGGATTCACAAATATATTCACGTACCAGCCACAAGAATTTCTCCAGCGGTGGAACTTCATTTTCACTTGCTCGTAACAGCTCAACGGGTAAAAATATCTTCTTTTCGAGTGCAGAATTGGATTCCTTGGACTTTAAACCATAAATCACAATATTTTCACCCGTTAAAACTGTTTGGTATAAGATTCAGAAAAGGTTTTGTCTTGTGGTGTCCGTTGACGATTTCCATAACCTGAAAAAAATGTTTTGATTTGATTACTTACTTGTTAATGCATAAAACTTACTGAAAATTATGCAAAATGTGTAAAATGAAATACATATTGCTATTTTCTACTTAAAATATTAGCATAAATGTTATTTTAAAGGTTTTTAAGGCTAGATGTTTTAAATGAGCGGTGCGTTAATCGAATATTTGCAGGTTGGGTAATACATTTTAACCTCAAATTTAAATGTCAAAACAAATATTTTCTACATTTTCGATTACTGATAAATGATTTTCAGTTAATTTTATGTGTTTCCTGTAAATTTCATCTGGATTCATAACCAAATAAATGTTTTGAAAGAATTGCAAAAAATCGCAACGCGCGTCATGTTAGTAATATTAAATAATACTTCATCCAGACGATTTTAAGGCATGGAAATAAATCAACTTACACTTGAAACCCCGTACAACACGTTTTTTACACTGACAAACCTTAATTTCAATCTTAAACATCCAAAAATTTGGTGCAAACTAAACATAACCACAAAAATTACAACAAATTTTGTGCCAGTTCCCAAATTACAAATCCATTAATATCTTTTAAAATAATGAATATCAACGATTAAAAACTTCACCCACTATGTAAAAAACCCCACAGATTTCATATTTTATACCCTCAGTCCCAAATTTCCACTCCTAAGACCCAAAAATGGGCCCAGATATCTTATTTTACCAGATTGTTTATATCTTTTATAGATTGAATAAAACTTTGACCAGACAGTTTTAACATTTGAAAATCAGTCAATTTATATTTTAAACCCCGTACAACACGAATTTAATGATAAGAAATGAATAAATATTCGTTTATTGTCTATATTTTACGTACATTCATTAGTGACTTTCTCACATTGTTTTATCAATTGTGTAATTGTTATACCCAGTTTTTCTAATTTTTGGTCGCTAGTTTCTTGGCACCAGAGAGAAAAAAGATATTACTTGCCCGGAAAAAGATGTAAATGCATACAAAAACGTTGGTTTTGCAAAAATAAACGCTGTATGACACGCGTTGAAATTACGAGTTATTGGAGGTTATGAACTTCATAAAAAACAACTTTTCCTACCTTAACAGCTTCAAGTTGTAATGTCTGTCCCGCTGTACATCTTCTCGGCGACTCCTAACGGTTGCAGGGCCCCATTTTTACAAGCTGTCTTCGGGCAATCGATCAAAAGTTTCCCAAGTTCAACAGCTCCAGGATCACCACAAACGATGTCTGTTTGTCCGCCCGTCTGCACAGCAGCTTCGTACAACTGTCCACAACAATAAACAACACTTGTAGCAAACGAAATCACAAATATATTAACGTATAATTCACAAAACACTGTCGTTTCGATAGCACTACATCTGCCATTGCACCGTCAACAAGTAAAATTATAGAACATTTTTATTACTTAATACACAATCCCTGTATCTTTATTTACATATTTCTTAAGTTTCATAGCTCTAATTACTGTTGTACGTTTATAATTTATTATTTTCATTGATTGTTGACGTCTTTCTAGTTATAAAAACTAGTCGCCATATTGTCAATGTTGCCAGCAGTTGAGCACAAAAATTCTGAACTTTAACCAACGCCAAAATATTAATTAAAGCTAAATAAAATAATTTGGATATATTTTACATATTTATAGGCCATAAGTATTACAATAAATATAAAATAATTGTATTATACAGTATAATTTATGTATATATTGTTTTAAAGAGCGGAGCGTTAGTCGAATGTTATGCAGGTTGTACAGTACATTTTAACCTTCAAATTTGAATTTCACTAAAATATTATTAAAAATTCAACAATATTGACTAATTTTAAGTGTAAATAAATGATTTTCAGTTATTTTTATGTATTTCCTGTAAATTTCAGCTGGATTCATGACCAAATAAAACTTTAATGTTTTGGAAGAATTGCGAAAAATTTCCAATGAACGTAATTTTACAAATATTCAAATAAAACTTTATGAAGACGATTTTAAGATTTAAAAATAAGTAAATTCATATTTTAAACTTCGTAGAACACGTTTTTAACACTGTGAATCTTTAATTTGAACTGTAAATACCCAAAAAAAGAGTGCAAATTTCAATAACCTCAAAACAATTTTTCCGTCAATTAAATTACAAATTTGTCCATAACTTTTAAAATAATGTATTTTAATGGTTCAAAAGTTGGTATAATATATTAAAAACATCACAGATTTCATTTTTCACACTTTTAACCCTTAATTTCAATCATAAATACGCAAAAACAATTTATTGTAACACTTTTATTTACAAAAGATCACAAACGATGTCTGTCCGCCCGTCTCCACATTTTTATTATTTAATACACAATCCCTGTACATTTATTTACATATTTCTTAAGTTTCATAGCTCTAATCATTGTTGTACGTTTATATCTCTCTTTCACACAACAACGACAGTGACAAAAATAGCAGCTTGCAAACTTTACGCAACGACAGCGACAAAGACTAAGACAATATCAACAGCTAGAACGCTCAGCTGTGTCGCCATGAGACAAACTTTTGTGCCTATGATTTAAAACAATGTTAAGAGGTGGAAACGTAGCTTTTTATAATTTATTATCATTGATTGTTGACGGCTTGTTGTAAAAACAGGTCGCCATATTGTCAATGTTGCCACCAGTTGAGCATAAAAACTTTGAACTCCCGTTCAAAACTTTTACCTGTTTCAAAAACAAAAATAAACAAGTACAGTCATAAAAATATATTTATTAAAATCCTTATTCCATAAAATGTATATTTACAATTTGTTCTTTACAATATAAATAATATAATATCAAATACGTATCACTGACATAAATTATATCATCTTTTATTCATAATCTACCCATTTTTGGGTATATAGCAATATTAATAGTAGTTTAAATGATGATATATTTAATTTAAAGACTGGTTTAAGCCGTCTACTAAAGCAATTCACTGGTTTCTACACTTCTAAATAAATTTGAGACAGTTGAGAACAATTTAAAATAATTTCCGGCAATTTCAAACACTCAAATTTGTATCTAACTTAAATAACTTTAATGTTACGATTCGTTAACATCTTCCCCTAACAATTTGGACAATTCTTTCAATCGTTTATCTCTTTCCTCTGTTTTGGGCTTTTCTAAAAGTTCGGCTTTTTCATTTTTCAAAGCTAATCTTTGCCCCGCGTCTAACCTCCCGAAAGAATAATTACCACAACCATCGAATTGTAGAATATGCGAATGAAAACGCCACAATGTTGGTCTGTGAGTGATTGTTAATAATGTTATACCGAGTTCGATTGCTGTTTGATACATCGATGCTTCTACATCGATAGAAACAGCGCTTGTGCATTCGTCAAGTAATGCGTATGTTGGTTTGTGGTAAAATAAACGCGCCATTGCCAAGCGTTGTTTTTCCCCGCCAGATAAAATGTCAGTCCAATCTTTGATCGAATCCCATCCGTCTCTTTTTACGATATGTTCGAGTTTTACAAGTTTTAATATTTCAATTAAATCGTTTTCACATTTTTGTTTGTTAATAAAATCGTTTTTACAATCGGGATAAATTAATTGGTCCCTCAAACTTCCAATCGTCAAATATGGCCGCTGAGGAATATAAAATAACTTACTTCTCATTGGTTTTTTTAACTCCCCGGCATATATCGGCCATAAACCGGATAAAATTCTAAACAAACTGCTTTTTCCACACCCGTTCGGACCTGTTATAAGCAAATGTTGACCTTGTTTAAGCCCCAAACATAACTTTTCACACACAACATCAAAATTTGGCGTAACAATCGGCACGTCAGTCAAAACAATTTCGTTGTTAGGTGAGGTTATAACGCGGCCACATGCGATTGGTTGGGAGTATCCCTCCGCCGATTGTTTGTCTGTGATTGGCTGACTTTTCCCGCCTTTAGTCGGATACACAAGCGCGGGAGATTTAAATTCTATATAAGCATTTTTACGGTAAATACCTTTACTGGTGTCTTCGAAAACTTCGAACATGTTTTCTACTCTTTGAGTATGACCGGCTAACTCAACGATTTCTTTATACGATGACATTAGGCGTTCAACTGCATCAGACGCAGAATGCAATAAGTTTTTAGCTGTTGTAAAATATTGGGTGCGTTCTGAGATGTGCTCAGAGCTGTTATGTGAACCGGAAGTGTGGGACGACAATAAAATTGGGAGACTAACAACGATCATACCCATTCCAGACCAGCAGTATTTCATTAAAAACTGCTCTAACATGACAAACCATAATTTTACACCATAAATTTTGGACATGTGTTCGCACAAGTCTTTATACGCGTGTCGTAACTGGTTTAATTCAACTTTATACCCATCATAAAATGCGATTTCCTCTGCGTTTGCGATTAAACGTGCGTGGACATGTCTCAACCTGCCTTTTTTCTCGGCTTCTGTCGCTACTAATTGGCCAAAACGCGGCGAAACTACTTTTAATATATAACCTGTAAATCCAACTACTGAACAACACAGAATAGGGCCGTGTAGTAAACTCGCTTTTGCAGATATTGTCAAACGAGCTAATGCGACACCAATTAAAAGTAAATCGAATAATGGTTTAGTAATTTGAGAGTATAATCGGGCTACTACCGAAGCTACTGTTTCTATGTCGTCGGTTAATCGTTGCGCGCAATTATCTAATCTAGAATCTAACACTGTCGTACGATAATATGTTTGGTTTTTGAAGTACAGCTTATATGAATGTTCTACGAGCCGTGTTCTGAAAAAAAAATATATGTATTAGTACGAGTTATCCAAAAATCTCTTCAGAAATCCGAAGATCTCTTTAGAGATCCGAGACATCTTCAGATACCCAAAAATCTCTTCAGAAATCCGAAGATATCGTCGGAGATCCAAGACCTCTTTAAAGACCCAAAAATCTCTTCAGAAATCTAAAGATCTCGTCGGAGATCCAAGACCTCTCAGAGACCTAAAAATCTCTTCAGAAATCCGAAGATCTTGTCGGAGATCCAAGACTTCTTCTGAGACCCAAAAATCTTTTCAGAAATCCGAAGATCTCGTCGAAGATCCAAGACTTCTCAGAGACCTAAAAATCTCTTCAGAAATCCGAAGATCTCATCGGATATCCAAAACCTCTTCAGAGACCCAAAAACCTCCTCAGAAACCCGAAGATCTCATCAGAGATCCAAGACTTCTTTAGAGACCCAAAAATCTCTTCAGAAATCCGAAGATGTCTTTAGAGATCCAAGACCTCTTCTGAGACCCAAAAATCTCTTCAGAAATACGAAGATCTCGTCGAAGATCCAGACTTCATCAGAGACCCAAAAATCTCTTCAGAAATCCGAAGATCTCGTCGGAGATCCAAGACTTCATCAGAGACCCGAAAATCTCTTCAGAAATCCAAAGATCTCATCGGAGATCCAAGACTCTTCAGAGACCCGAACCTCTTCAGAGACCCAAAAGTCTCTTCAGAAATCCGAAGATCTCTTCAGAAATTCGAAGATCTCGTCGGAGATCCAAGACCTCTTCAGAGACCCAAAAATCTCTTCAAAAATCCGAAGATCTCATCGGAGATCCAAGACCTCTTCAGAGATCCATAAATCTCGTCGGAGATCCAAGACCTCTTCAGAAACCTAAAAATCTCTTCAGAAATCCTAAGACCTCTTCAGAGACCCAAAAATCTCTTCAGAAATCCAAAGATCTCGTCGGAGATCCAAGACCTCTTCAGAAACCTAAAAATCTCTTCAGAAATCCTAAGACCTCTTCAGAGACCCGAAAATCTCTTCAGAAATCCAAAGATCTCATCGGAGATCCAAGACTCTTCAGAGACCCGAACCTCTTCAGAGACCCAAAAGTCTCTTCAGAAATCCGAAGATCTCTTCAGAAATTCGAAGATCTCGTCGGAGATCCAAGACCTCTTCAGAGACCCAAAAATCTCTTCAGAAATCCGAAGATCTCATCGGAGATCCAAGACCTCTTCAGAGACCCAAAAATCTCTTCAGAGATCCATAAATCTCGTCGGAGATCCAAGACCTCTTCAGAAACCTAAAAATCTCTTCAGAAATCCTAAGACCTCTTCAGAGACCCAAAAATCTCTTCAGAAATCCAAAGATCTCGTCGGAGATCCAAGACCTCTTCAGAGACCCAAAAATCTCTTTAGAAATCAGAAGATCTCGTCGGAGATCCAAGACCTCTTCAGAGACCCAAAAATCTCTTCAGAGATCCATAAATCTCGTCGGAGATCCAAGACCTTCAGAGACCCAAAAATCTCTTCAGAAATCCTAAGATCTCTTCAGAAATCCGAAAACCTCTCCAGAGACCCAAAAATCTCTTCAGAGATCCATAAATCTCGTCGGAGATCCAAGACCTCTTCAGAGACCCAAAAATCTCTTCAGAAATCCAAAGATCTCGTCGGAGATCCAAGACCTCTTCAGTGATCCGAAGACCTCTTCAGAGACCCAAAAATCTCTTCAGGAATCCCCGAAGATCTCAACAAAGATCCATAGATCCTTAAAGAAATCATAGATCTCTTTCAGAATACTCTCTAAAGAGAGTAGTTTTGATCCATGCTCTACCTACATAGTAGGGTAAGCTATAGATGCCTGTTACAACACGCAAGGTACTATATTAAACGCGTAATAGTAACCGGACCGTAGAGGGAATGACATAATGAGATTTTAAGTTATAAATATCTCAAAAGCTGTTGACAATTTTGAGAAAAACAATTTACAGAGTAAAAATTTGTTATAAGACAAGCATAAAACATGTGTTTAAATTATTTTTTTTCGCATATCAATTTGATAAGAAGAAGTAGAAATTTTAAACAACATGGGAGAGATAGGGCAAGATTGCTTTTTCACCCCTTTCAAGATATTTATTTATAAAAACAGAACTAGTTGAGCAAAAAATTTGAAATTTAGTATACATAGGTAAGAAAGTCCGTAGAATCGAATGGCGATATTGCCAAGTTTGTATTTCCACCCATTTTTGGGTTATGGGTGTTTTACGAAGACAGGAAAGATTTCGCAATTATAACAAATTATAAAAATTAATTAAAACTTTTAAAAGGAACAATGAAACAATTGCACATCAACGGATGAGTCATTAGACGATCGTCTACTGTTTTCACTATCGCCCGGGGCCAAAACAAAAGTGAATTATAACAAATTATAAAAATTACTTAAATACTTTTTAAAGGAAATAATGCAATTTAAAAAATTCAAATATCAACAATGAAACAATTGCACATCAACGGATGGGTCATTAGACGATCGTCTACTGTTTTCACTATCGCCCGGGGCCAAACAAAAGTGAATCGAAACAAAATTTTCTAGATCACGGCCACTTTGATAGAGATTACAAAATTTTCCGTTCTCTTCTTACAAAACACGTTTCAACACGTTTGTAAATTGTCAAGGTCACACGCGAATTGCGGGTCAACATCACTAAAGAGTAAATAAATAAATATTTTCAGTTATTCAAAGAGTTTCTTTATTTCTATAATAATTTAAACAATATTTAAAATTATTATAAGTGGTTTTGAAAATAAAACATAGTCGAAATATAAGTGAAACTTTATTATATTTTGATGAAGGTTAAAATATTTGATAAACGCAAGGTTTTTCATTGATATTCAAGTTTTTTTGTATAAAATTTTTATTAATTCCTTAATTTTTTTATTTTTATGACGTATTTAGAAACAAGTTCACCTTTAATTTGAAGATTTATCTTTTTAAATTTCACTTCTGAATATATTTAAAGCGATTTAAAACATTTAAACATATAAATACAGTTTAAAATATTTTCAGGCAGTTCTGAATAAATTTGAAACATTTAGGAATATTTTAAAACATTTTCAGACATTTCTGAATAAATTTGAGACAATTGAGAATAGTTTGAAACATTTTCAGACAGTTTTGAATAAATATGAGACATATAGGAATAATTTAAAACACATTTAGAGACTTCTGAATAAATTTCAGATAGTTGAGAACAGTTTAAAATATTTTCAGGCAGTTCTGAATAAATTTGAGACATTTAGGAATACTTTAAAACACATTTAGAGACTTCTGAATACATTTCAGATAGTTGAGAACAGTTTAAAACATTTTCAGGCAGTTCTGAATAAATTTGAAACATTTAGGAATATTTTAAAACATTTTTAAACAATTCTGAATAAATTTGAGACAGTTGAGAATAGTTTAAAATATTTTCAGAGAGTTCTGAATCAATTTGAGACATTTAGGAATACTTTAAAACACATTTAGAGACTTCTGAATACATTTCAGATAGTTGAGAACAGTTTAAAACATTTTCAGGCAGTTCTGAATAAATTTGAAACATTTAGGAATATTTTAAAACATTTTTAAACAATTCTGAATAAATTTGAGACAGTTGAGAATAGTTTAAAATATTTTCAGAGAGTTCTGAATCAATTTGAGACATTTAGGAATACTTTAAAACACATTTAGAGACTTCTGAATAAATTTCACATAGTTGAGAACAGTTTAAAACATTTTCAGGCAGTTCTGAATAAATTTGAAACATTTAGAAATATTTTAAAACATTTTTAAACAATTCTGAATAAATTTGAGACAGTTGAGAATAGTTTAAAATATTTTCAGAGAGTTCTGAATCAATTTGAGACATTTAGGAATACTTTAAAACATATTTAGAGACTTCTGAATAAATTTCACATAGTTGAGAACAGTTTAAAACATTTTCAGGCAGTTCTGAATAAATTTGAAACATTTAGAAATATTTTAAAACATTTTTAAACAATTCTGAATAAATTTGAGACAGTTGAGAATAGTTTAAAATATTTTCAGAGAGTTCTGAATCAATTTGAGACATTTAGGAATACTTTAAAACACATTTAGAGACTTCTGAATAAATTTCACATAGTTGAGAACAGTTTAAAACATTTTCAGGCAGTTCTGAATAAATTTGAAACATTTAGAAATATTTTAAAACATTTTTAAACAATTCTGAATAAATTTGAGACAATTGAGAATGGTTTAAAACATTTTCAGACAGTTTTGAATAAATATGAGACATATAGGAATAATTTAAAACACATTTAGAGACTTCTGAATAAATTTCAGATAGTTGAGAACAGTTTAAAACATTTTCAGGCAGTTCTGAATAAATTTGAAACATTTAGGAATATTTTAAAACATTTTTAGACAATTCTGAATAAATTTGAGACAGTTGAGAATAGTTTAAAACATTTTCAAACAGTTTTGAATAAATATGAGACATATAGGAATAATTTAAATTATTTTCAGAGAGTTCTGAATAAATTTGAAACATTTAAGAATAATTTAAAACATTTTCAGAGAGTTCTGAATAAATTTGAGACATTTAGGAATACTTTAAAACATATTTAGAGACTTTTGAATATATTTCAGATAGTTGAGAACAGTTTAAAACATTTTCAGGTAGTTCTGAATAAATTTGAAACATTTGGGAATATTTTAAAACATTTTCAGACACTTCTGAATAAATTTGAGACAGTTGAGAATAGTTTAAAATATTTTCAGGCAGTTCTGAATAAATTTGAGACATTTAGGAATACTTTAAAACACATTAAGAGACTTATGAATAAATTTCATGTAGTTGAGAACAATTTAAAACATTTTCAGGCAGGTCTGAATAAATTTGAAACATTTAGGAATATTTTAAAACATTTTTAGACAATTCTGAATAAATTTGAGACAGTTGAGAATAGTTTAAAACATTTTCAGACAGTTTTGAATAAATATGAGACATATAGGAATAATTTAAATTATTTTCAGAGAGTTCTGAATAAATTTGAAACATTTAAGAATAATTTAAAACATTTTCAGACACTTCTGAATAAATTTGAGACAGTTGAGAATGGTTTAAAATATTTCCAGAGAGTTCTGAATAAATTTGAGTCATTTAGGAATACTTTAAAACACATTTAGAGACTTCTGAATATATTTAAAGCGATTTAAAACATTTAAAAATATAAATAACTTACCTAAAAGCTAAGGCTAACTTCGATTCCAAATATCTGATCATCGAATTGATAAAAGTAGCCGGTAAAGCCACCGAAAACCATCTGACTAGCATTCGAATAAAATTCTTCGCGTCTTTCCTAACAATATATTTTACTATTTGTCCTTCCATACTTGCGACGTAAATGGACAAAAACGTCCGGATTATCAACGATATCGTATGTCCGGATAATATCAACATTTCTTTGCTCATTACTCCAGGAACCATAACCTTCAAAAGGCTCAAAAACTGAAGAATAAACTCTATATTCAAAGCTGGAACTCTTTTCGCCAACTTTAAAACTCGATTTTCCGATGTGGAGTTTAAATTTTCTAAGTTTTCCACATTTGGGGGAATTCTAGTGGATTTCTCGTCGTTGTAGTTGGTAGCATTGTTGTTATTATTACACTTCGAAGTCCCTTTTATGTATCTGTAAATTGGTGGGCCCCAATAGTATGCAACACTCGAAGCAAATAAAAAACCAGCGTAGTATTCTGATCTTATATTTAGAAGAGTTCTCGGCTCGTATTTTAGTAACTTTGAGGCTACGGTTGGCATCTTGTATAACTAGTTTTCCCCCAGATTTAATGAAAAGTTATAGATGATTTTATTTTGGACATTATACCTGAAAAATGTATAATTCAAACAAAGAATAAATTGAGAAACATTTAAAATCTTAATATTGAAATTTGACCTTTAATCTTTCATATTTCAAACAATGGTTTGATAAATAATTAAATTTTAAGAAATTATGATCTAATACAATGACTTTTGCACCGTGCATTTTTCAATAATGATTTTCTATAAAATTGAATTTTGACCGGAGATTACAAAGTTTTACTGTGATAAAAAAAAGATATGAACCCTTATCTATATCAAAATTACGTAATACACGTGATTTTAGATAAAAAAACCGAATCACAGTTCCGAATTTTTGTTTGAATAAACTGAGTAAAATTATAAATAATTTCCGGTAAAAGATACGTTCAAAATGTTAACTCAACATTTTCAGAGAGTTCTGAAAAGATTTGAGACATTTAGGAATACTTTAAAACACTTTAGAGACTTCTGAATACATTTCAGATAGTTGAGAACAGTTTAAAATATTTTCAGATAGTACTGAATAAATTTGAAACATTTAGGAATGTTTTAAAACATTTTTAGACAATTCTGAATAAATTTGAGACAGTTGAGAATAGTTTAAAATATTTTCAGGCAGGTCTGAATAAATTTGAAACATTTAGGAATATTTTAAAACATTTTTAGACAATTCCGAATAAATTAGAGACAGTTGAGAATAGTTTAAAATATTTTCAGAGAGTTATGAATAAATTTGTGACATTTAGGAATACTTTAAAACACATTTAGAGACTTCTGAATACATTTCAAATAGTTGAGAACAGTTTAAAACATTTTCAGGCAGTTCTGAATAAATTTGAGACATTTAAGAATAATTTAAAACATTTTCAGACACTTCTGAATAAATTTGAAAGATTTACGTATACTTTAAAACATTTTTAGACAATTCTGAATAATTTTGAGACAGTTAAGAATAATTTAAACCTTTTCTAGACACTTCTGAATAAATTTGAGACATTTAGGAATATTTTAAAACATTCTAAGACAATTCTGTATAAATTTGAGACAGTTGAAAGCAATTTAAATCATTTTCAGGCAGTTCTGAATAAATTTGAGACATTTAAGAATAATCTAAAACATTTTCGGACACTTCTGAATAAATTTGAAACATTTAGGAATACTTTAAAACATTTTAAGACAATTCTAAATAAATTTGAGATAGTTGAAAACAATTTAAAACATTTTTAGACAATTCTGAATAAATTTGAGACACTTGAGAACAATTTAAAACATTTCTAGACAGTTCTGAATAAATTTGTGACATTTAGGAATAATCTAAAACATTTTCAGACACTTCTGGATAAATATGAGACATTTATGAATACTTTAAAACATTTTAAGACAATTCTGAATAAATTTGAGACAGTTGAAAACAATTTAAAACATTTCTAGACAATTCTGAATAAATTTGAGACAGTTGAAAGCAATTTAAATCATTTTCAGAGAGTTCTGAATAAATTTGAGACATTTACGAATAATCTAAAACATTTTCGACACTTCTGAATAAATATGAGAGATTTACGTATACTTTAAAACATTTTTAGACAATTCTGAATACATTTGAGACAGTTGAAAACAATTTAAAACATTTTCAGGCAGTTTTGAATAATTTGTGACATTTAGGAATAATCTAATACATTTTCAGATACGTCTGGATAAATTTGAGACATTTACGAATACTTTAAAACATTTTTAGACAATTCCAAATAAATTTCAGACAGTTGAGAACAATTTAAAACATTTCTAGACAGTTCTGAATAAATGTGAAATATTTAGGAATAATTTAAAACATTTGCAAACAATTCTGAATAAATATGAGACAGTTTAAAACAATTTAAATAATTTTCAAACAGTTCTGAATAAATTGAAGACATTTAAGAATACTTTAAAACATTTTCCGACAGTTTAAAATAAATTTACAAACAAACAAACTGTATATATCACAATAAACTGTGTTTGTACAAATATACAAATTTTCCACACCCAAAATGAGTCACCAATAATCAAATTTCATTGTTTCAGTGACGTAAATTACGAAAAACAAAAAATAATGACATCTGAACATAAAAAAGGTTTTAGCTTCCCATGTTTTTGATAACCAATGAACATCCTTCAATTAGACAAAGACAATTTTTATAATCAGAATTTCACTTTCATCTATTTGTTACCCTACTGTCACTTGTTTAAAACAAAAGAAACAAAAGTATTACTTACACTTCTTAGTTAATATTACAACAAATATCACTCAATTGTTTTTATATTGGAAACAAATGACGACTGCCTAACTAAAAACAAGTTACTCACAAGACAGCTGACTGTCAATTGGAAAAAACAAGCGAGAAACAGTGGGGGAAACATTAGAGTAGGGGGAAAACATTTGCCAAAGAGTCAGATTAAAGTTTAAATTTCTAATTTAGCGAGAAATCTTGTAATTTGTTTAATTAACACCCTTTCAAAAAATTTCTCTTCGCAACAAAAAATATTTTATTTAATATCTTCTGAACTGTTTAGTTGTTTTTGATGAAAATTGCTGAACATACCAAATAAACCCTGTAGAATTGAAATCTGTAGGAATTTTTGATATATATTTTACCAAATTTGAGATATATTGCCCTAAACAAGCCCTAAAGTTGCCAATATTTGGTCTCAGACTACCATGAACATTATAAAGGTTATTGTAATTCTATCGTTACACAGATATATAAGAACAATAAATAATCAATAACTTTTGATTTTAAGAAAGTAAGATCAATTAAATAATACATGTACTATGAGAAATTCGAAAGTTATTAGCCTTAGGCGATACAGATAGTAAAATGCAAAACCTGTTTCGCAGTTCATTCAACTATAACGGTCTTTCATGCACTCATTTGATTTAAAAATTAATCTTAACCTACCTTAAGGCATAAATTAAATCTAAACTTCACTTTAAACACTTTAAAAAAACATTATTTTATATTTGAAAAGCGTTATAACCTCACTATGTCAGTTGCATTTACACACAATTTATTTAACAATCTAACTAACTTTAGCAAATTAGATAAAAATATAATAATAAAACACTCATTTTTTATAATTATTTAATAATTGAACACTTAACACTCTTTTTAACTGGCAATTTTAACATTACGATAAATGATAAATAACATGATAAATTAAACTACTAATGACATCTAACGGTAAAACGCTGAACAGCTAAACATACCGTTAGCATTATACCAACTGTAAATTTATTTTTTAAATAGTTTCCAGATATTTTGGATAAATTTTAGACACTTGGCAGACATTTAAAATAGTTTTCGGCATTTTTGAATAAATTTGAGATATGTAAGAAGTCTTTAACATTGATTTTCAGTTAATAATTTATGTACATATTATTTTAATGAGCGGTGCGTGAGCCGAATGTTATGCAGGTTGTATAGTACATTTTAACCTTAAATATGAACGTCACTTAAATATTTTTATTAAAAATTCAACACTATTGACTAAGTTTAAGTATAAATAAATGATTTTCAGTTAATTTTATGTGTTTCCTGTAAATTTCAGCCAAATTCATAACCAAATAAAAGTTTAGATGTTTTGGAAGAATTCTGAAAAATCCGCAACGGGCCTCATATTAGTAATATTTAAATAAAAGTTTGTTCTGGCGGTTTTGAGATTTGAAATTGAGTTAATTTATATTTTAAACCCCGTAGAACACGAATTTAGTGTTAATTTGAAATTAATTTAAACCGTTAACGAATTGTGAGCAAAATAAAATGCATGTTTTTTGGACCAATTTTACCATAATTTCTACCCTATTTTCCGAAATCCCTACGGCCTTTTTGGCACTTTTAAAATATTAATATATACCATATCGACCCTTCAGAGTTTATTTTTGCAAGAATTAACACTATTTTTAACCGAAAAAACGATATATTGACAAATTTTTAACCTCACATTTTTGGCCAAAAATGTACAAGTTTTGAACCCGGGTTAGAGGAGTTTTTAATCGGAAATTTAACCACTTTTATACCGGAAACATACAAATCAACCCTGTAAAGTTCATTTTTGCAAAAATAAATATTTTATCTTTAACCGTAATCGAGATATTGACCGTTTTTTAACCTCACATTTTTAGCCAAAAATGTACAATTTTTGAACCCGGGTTTGAGAAGTTTTTAACCGGAAATTTAATCACTTTTATACCGGAAATATATAAATTAACCCTCTAAAGTTCATTTTTGCAAAAATAAACATTTTATCTTTAACCGTAATCGAGATATTGACCGATTTTTAACCTCACATTTTTTGGCCAAAAATGTACAATTTTTGAACCCGGGTTTGAGAAGTTTTTAACCGGAAATTTAACCACTTTTATACCGGAAATATACAAATTAATCCTCTAAAGTTCATTTTTGCAAAAATAAATATTCTATCTTTAACCGTAATCGAGATATTCACCGATTTTTAACCTCACATTTTTAGCCAAAAATGTACAATTTTTGAACCCGGGTTTGAGAAGTTTTTAACCGGAAATTTAACCACTTTTATACCGGAAATATACAAATTAACCCTCTTAAGTTCATTTTTGCAAAAACAAATATTCTATCTTTAACCGTAATCGAGATATTGACCGTTTTTTAACCTCACATTTTTAGCCAAAAATGTACAATTTTTGAACCCGGGTTTGAGAAGTTTTTAACCGGAAATTTAATCACTTTTATACCGGAAATATATAAATTAACCCTCTAAAGTTCATTTTTGCAAAAATAAATATTCTATCTTTAACCGTAATCGAGATATTCACCGATTTTTAACCTCACATTTTTAGCCAAAAATGTACAATTTTTGAACCCGGGTTTGAGAAGTTTTTAACCGGAAATTTAACCACTTTTATACCGGAAATATACAAATTAATCCTCTAAAGTTCATTTTTGCAAAAATAAATATTCTATCTTTAACCGTAATCGAGATATTGACCGATTTTTAACCTCACATTTTTAGCCAAAAATGTACAATTTTTGAACCCGGGTTTGAGAAGTTTTTAACCGGAAATTTAACCACTTTTATACCGGAAATATACAAATTAACCCTCTTAAGTTCATTTTTGCAAAAACAAATATTCTATCTTTAACCGTAATCGAGATATTCACCGATTTTTAACCTCACATTTTTAGCCAAAAATGTACAATTTTTGAACCCGGGTTTGAGAAGTTTTTAACCGGAAATTTAACCACTTTTATACCGGAAATATACAAATTAATCCTCTAAAGTTCATTTTTGCAAAAATAAATATTCTATCTTTAACCGTAATCGAGATATTGACCGATTTTTAACCTCACATTTTTAGCCAAAAATGTACAATTTTTGAACCCGGGTTTGAGAAGTTTTTAACCGGAAATTTAACCACTTTTATACCGGAAATATATAAATAAACCCTCTAAAGGTCATTTTTGCAAAAATAAACATTTTATCTTTAACCGTAATCGAGATATTGACCGATTTTTAACCTCACATTTTTTGGCCAAAAATGTACAATTTTTGAACCCGGGTTTGAGAAGTTTTTAACCGGAAATTTAACCACTTTTATACCGGAAATATACAAATTAATCCTCTAAAGTTCATTTTTGCAAAAATAAATATTCTATCTTTAACCGTAATCGAGATATTGACCGATTTTTAACCTCACATTTTTAGCCAAAAATGTACAATTTTTGAACCCGGGTTTGAGAAGTTTTTAACCGGAAATTTAACCACTTTTATACCGGAAATATACAAATTAACCCTCTTAAGTTCATTTTTGCAAAAACAAATATTCTATCTTTAACCGTAATCGAGATATTGACCGTTTTTTAACCTCACATTTTTAGCCAAAAATGTACAATTTTTGAACCCGGGTTTGAGAAGTTTTTAACCGGAAATTTAACCACTTTTATACCGGAAATATATAAATAAACCCTCTAAAGGTCATTTTTGCAAAAATAAACATTTTATCTTTAACCGTAATCGAGATATTGACCGATTTTTAACCTCACATTTTTTGGCCAAAAATGTACAATTTTTGAACCCGGGTTTGAGAAGTTTTTAACCGGAAATTTAACCACTTTTATACCGGAAATATACAAATTAATCCTCTAAAGTTCATTTTTGCAAAAATAAATATTCTATCTTTAACCGTAATCGAGATATTGACCGATTTTTAACCTCACATTTTTAGCCAAAAATGTACAATTTTTGAACCCGGGTTTGAGAAGTTTTTAACCGGAAATTTAACCACTTTTATACCGGAAATATACAAATTAACCCTCTTAAGTTCATTTTTGCAAAAACAAATATTCTATCTTTAACCGTAATCGAGATATTGACCGTTTTTTAACCTCACATTTTTAGCCAAAAATGTACAATTTTTGAACCCGGGTTTGAGAAGTTTTTAACCGGAAATTTAATCACTTTTATACCGGAAATATATAAATTAACCCTCTAAAGTTCATTTTTGCAAAAATAAATATTCTATCTTTAACCGTAATCGAGATATTCACCGATTTTTAACCTCACATTTTTAGCCAAAAATGTACAATTTTTGAACCCGGGTTTGAGAAGTTTTTAACCGGAAATTTAACCACTTTTATACCGGAAATATACAAATTAATCCTCTAAAGTTCATTTTTGCAAAAATAAATATTCTATCTTTAACCGTAATCGAGATATTGACCGATTTTTAACCTCACATTTTTAGCCAAAAATGTACAATTTTTGAACCCGGGTTTGAGAAGTTTTTAACCGGAAATTTAACCACTTTTATACCGGAAATATACAAATTAACCCTCTTAAGTTCATTTTTGCAAAAACAAATATTCTATCTTTAACCGTAATCGAGATATTCACCGATTTTTAACCTCACATTTTTAGCCAAAAATGTACAATTTTTGAACCCGGGTTTGAGAAGTTTTTAACCGGAAATTTAACCACTTTTATACCGGAAATATACAAATTAATCCTCTAAAGTTCATTTTTGCAAAAATAAATATTCTATCTTTAACCGTAATCGAGATATTGACCGATTTTTAACCTCACATTTTTAGCCAAAAATGTACAATTTTTGAACCCGGGTTTGAGAAGTTTTTAACCGGAAATTTAACCACTTTTATACCGGAAATATACAAATTAATCCTCTAAAGTTCATTTTTGCAAAAATAAACATTCTATCTTTAACCGTAATGGAGATATTGACCGTTTTTTAACCTCACATTTTTAGCCAAAAATGTACAATTTGTGAAACCGGGTTTGTAGAGTTTTTAACCGGAAATTTGACCACTTTTATACCGGAAATATACAAAACAACCCTCTAAAGTTCGTTTTTGCAAAAATAAATACTGTATCTTTAACAGAAATGGTGATATTGAACCATTTTTGATCTATCAGCTGCTAGTATTTCCTATAATTTAAAACACAATTTTTGTAATGAATTAAAAGTTCTTTTATTAATATTAATAATTAAATTACAAATCACACTCACTCACATTCATTCATCAACACAAACTGTTCAAAAATTTGATTTTATTGGACACAGCACTTTTAACTTCATTAACCGTAACAACATGGCTAACTTTCATGAATTTCACGACTGCCACTGTAGCCGTGGGGTTGCTGGTGAGTTGCAGGGCCCCCAGCCTCTCAGACAAACACTGCGGTGGGCCCCATTTCGTCAAAGACTCCTCTAAAGTCACACAACTGTCTCTTAGGGCTGTGATGCAACTTGTGAGTTCTTCACGAACTGAAAGGGCCCCGTTTTGGGGGGAAGTCTCAGGAGGCTTCTTCTTGCCTCTTTTAGTGTGTTGGGCCCCGTTTGAGCGCAGGACTTCGTGGGAGACGCCGCATAATACAGACGCGATTGATAAAAGCTAGAAATAGCAATTTTAATAAAAATTATTTGGCGGGAGGTATTGTGCACCACGTAAATTATTATTTCGTACCTCTAACGCATTAACAACGGCTTCCATAGCCTCCCGCTTATTCCACAACGGATCTTCGGCCGATAACTGACCGTCAATTATATTTTCAACATCTCTGACAATACTCTTCACTGATTGGCTGAAATCCACGCTGCTATCCCCCCCACTTGAGTGCATTTCTCCCACTAATAAACTAACTGCACCCCCTACCACCTGTTTCCACGGCAACTGCAGCTGTTTCGCCAATCGGGACGGTAGAGGACTAGACAGCTGCGCGCTGATTTGTGGATACTGTTTTTGTTTTATCCCCTCCCAATGAGACAGCCAATCAGAATGCACGGATATGAGGGTTTTGGCAAGGGTCTCGCGGTCGATTGGTTGTTTCAAAAAGTCAAGAGATGATGATATTATGTTTAAAATTCCTGCGCGTAAACGAGTTAAGTCTTTTTCTTGTTCAAATAAAATGTCTTGAATGGTTTTTTGACTTTTTTCTAATGTTTTATCACAGTCCCAAGAAATATAAACGTTGTAATCGTTATTATCTCTTAATTTGTCCCAATTTATATTATTATTTTTTGGACAAGCATCAATTGTATTTAAACTTTTTAAATTAGTAGAAAAAATCATTTCTAATATCATTCTATCGATTGCTGTTAAAGTATAGTGTAAAGAATTATTTAATCTTTCTCTAAAATCCATAAATTCTTCTAATTTTAAAAATGAACCAAATTTATATGAAAATGTAAGATGATCAATGCTCTGAAAAAAATTAATCAAATAAAAGTTTTGATGTTTTGGAAGAATTGCAAAATTTGAATTCACCGGAAATCTGTCGAATTTTAGTGCGCAATCGACGAATCAGTCGCGCATTAAAATTCAGCAAATTTACGGCGAATATTATCTTAGAAATATTTAAATAAAACTTTGTCCAGACGGTTTTAAAATTTGAAATTGAGTTAGTTTATATTTTAAACCCCGTAGAACACGAATTTCGTGTTAGTTTGAAGATAATTTAAACCGTTGATGAGTTATAAGGAAAATAAAATGCATGTTTTTAGGGCAAATTTTTCCCAGAATTGTTCAAAATTTCGACCCTATTTTCCGTAACCCTTAAGGCCTATTTGACACTTTTAAAATATTAATGTATCAAATCGACCCTCTAAAGTTCATTTTTGCAAAAATTAACAGTCTATCTTTAACCAAAATAGAGATATTGACCGATTTTTAACCTCACATTTTTAGCCAAAAATGTACAATTTTTGAACCCGGGTCTGAGGAGTTTCTGACCAGAAATTTAACCGCTTTTATACCGGAAATATACAAATAAACCCGCTAAAGTTCATTTTTGCAAAAATAAACACTCTATCTTTAACCAAAATTGAGATATTGACCGATTTTTAACCTCACATTTTTAGCCAAAAATGTACAATTTTTGAACCCGGGTCTGAGGAGTTTCTGACCAGAAATTTAACCGCTTTTATACCGGAAATACACAAATAAACCCTCTAAAGTTTATTTTTGCAAAAATAAACACTCTATCTTTAACCAAAATCGAGATATTGACCAATTTTTAACCTCACATTTTTAGCCAAAAATGTACAATTTTTGAACCCGGGTCTGACGAGTTTTTAACCAAATATTTAACCACTTTTATACCGGAAATATACAAATCAACCTTGTAAAGTTCGTTTTTGCAAAAATAAACACTGTATCTTTAACCGAAACCGAGATATTGACCGATTTTTAACCTCTTGGTCTTCAAATAAACACAATTTGAATTCACCGGAAATCTGTCGAATTTTAATGCGCAATCGACGCATCTATCGCGCATTAAAATTCAGCAAATATAGAGCGATAATGTACAATTTTTGAACCCGGATTTGAGACGTTTTTAAGCGAAAATTTAACCACTTTTATACCGAATTAACACTAAAATCGTGTTGTACGGGGTTAAAATATAAATAAATATGTAAATTGTTCAGAAAATATTAACAAAAATATAAATATACTTACATCTCTATAATTAGTTGAAAAAAACTTCAAAGTTGCATCAAATATATATTGTGTCATAGTTAGGGCCCCGGAGGGCAAAGCCCGAGCACAATGCACAAACCCCAAGCTGTCCATTTGAAGATGTTTTGCATCTAAACTATCATACCACTTTTGGGCCCCATCAGAATTCCCCAAAAAATGATACAACCGTATACACAACAATTTCGCATGAAAATTCGACGGGGAATTATTCAAAACGTTTTCTAACAGCCCTAGGGCCGTTAAAAGAGGCCCGGAACTCTTTTGAATTTGCGACAAATCAAACAAAATATGACACGCCAAAAGAGCATAAGCGTCGCTTGTATTTGGGTCCGTAGGGAGCTGCGCCCCAAAATTTTTTTGCCCATTTTCATAATGTAAAACTAAAGCCTCAACTAAATTTTTCAAAAAATCCGTGTTTAAATTTAAATGATTTCCGCACAATCTAGACAGTTGAAGAGCGCAAATATGCCGTTGCATTTGTTTTTCACTAACCGGAAATGACGTACCGGATATGCCGACATCTTTTAACAATCGAGAAGCGAGCTCCAACCGTCTGTCTTTTGTCAGAAGATTCAAAAATATTTTTAAATCTGAAACTACGCACGATTTGTGACCGAAAATCCGAAAATATTCAACGAATAATTCAAAAACGTCCCCGAGGATTCGCGAGGCGTCTTTTCCAAAGCTCTCCAAAAGCCTGAAAAGCTCAAATCTGGCCAGATACGGCCCGCGAAGCTCGTAATTCGAACTAGATTTAAATAAATTGTCGTCGGAAATATTTTCGATTAAACTCGATATGAATTCGTGAGCTTTTTCCGCTAAATCATCGACGGAAAGCTCGTTTATGGTGGAGCTTTCTACATGATTTGAAATGTGGTTACAGTTTGGGGTAATTTGTGCAAATGTTGATGATAAATAATGTTGCCAGACGTCCCAACGGTCCATTCTGGAAGGAAAAATGGACATTTATGTCGAAATCTTGAAATATATGCCGATAATTTTTTCAAAATCAAACTCAAAATAGTTTATTTATTATACAGGGTGTCCCAATTCCATAGGCCATCATTGGAATCTCGAAAAATTCCCATAGATTATAAAATAATGGCGGAAAACTGAACTTTGTCGACAAAGTAAAGAATAGAGTCCAAAGTCAAAATGAGTTTAAATGACGATATATCGGTTCATTAGTGTCCTATTCATTAAAATAAACCCAAATTAGGGTTCGGAAACAAATATTTGATGAGTTTTTGTAGTAAACTGTCGTTAGTTGCCGAAATTTCTCTAGATTGAACCCATCGAAACCTTTAAATATATGCCGATAATTTATTCAAAATCAAACTCAAAATAGTTTATTTATTATACAGGGTGTCCCAATTCCATAGGCCATCATTGGAATCTCGAAAAATTCCCATAGATTATAAAATAATGGCGGAAAACTGAACTTTGTCGACAAAGTAAAGAATAGAGTCCAAAGTCAAAATGAGTTTAAATGACGATATATCGGTTCATTAGTGTCCTATTCATTAAAATAAACCCAAATTAGGGTTCGGAAACAAATATTTGATGAGTTTTTGTAGTAAACTGTGTCGTTAGTTGCCGAAATTTTTCTAGATTGAACCCATCGAAACCTTTAAATATATTCCGATAATTTTTTCAAAATCAAACTCAAAATAGTTTATATATTATATAGGGTGTCCCAATTTCTCAGGCCATCATTAGAATCTCGAAAAATTCTCATAGGTTATAAGATAATGGCGGAAAACTGAATTTAGTCGACAAAGTAAAGAATAGGGTCCAAAGTCAAAATGAGTTTTAATGACGATATATCGGTTCATTAGTGTCCTATTCATTAAAATAAACCCAAATTAGGGTTCGGAAACAAATATTTGATGAGTTTAATTAAAATAATAACTTTTGTCATCGACTTAACTTTAAAATGTATTTTAACCGCTCAACCGTTACAAATATCGCCGAAATTTCTCCAGATTTGAATCCAGGAGAGTTTATTTCATATATAAACATGTAAAAACCTGTTGAAAAATGGTTAGAAATACAAAAAAAAAAACTTACTTTGATTGCAGTAACTCCGTACACAACTGATTTAATTCTGTCCATCTCTCAAGCTTTGTTAAATAATTTATCCGACTTTGATCTGTGCTCCCAGTTAAAAGCTTTGTTCCTAAGCTCCCATCAAGCACTTTTAGTGCCGTTTCGTACTTTTCCTGCCGCTCTAGTATCATTAAATACAACTGTATTTCTTGTTCAGCCTCTAATTTATTTTCATTTATTAATTTCTCAATCATTCTCTCAGCCAGCGACAGAAGAACCGATTTTTTATTAGCGTCCGCAGCCCCTGGGCCCCTTGTTGCTTGTAAAACTATTGACATAACCGCCCAAAAATAATAAGGGTTCTTATTTTTCATTTTGAAAAGCAACATGGCGGATTGTTGCTGCTGTTTAAAATTTGAGGTTCGAACGTAACTCATAAATAAATGTGTGTGGAGTTCTTCGTTCTGAGTGTCGTTTTGAACAGCTTTTTCGTAAAGTTGGCACACCTTTTCCACTTAAAAATAAAAATAGAATTGGTTTTGACAGCTGCTTTACCGACAAAGTCATAATAACACAACTTAGTTCAACCATTTTGGCGCTGTACACCAACCTAATGTTTTTGAGACGTACATGACTTTTAACCACACTTTTCTGCTGTCAATTAAATATTTTCAACGAATTTTAAGTATAAATAAATGATTTTCAGTTACTTTTATGTGTTTTCTTAAATTTCGGCCGACATTTTAGAAACATTTAAATTAAACTTTGTCCAGACGGTTTTAAGATTTGCAAATAAGTGAATTTATATTTTAAACCCCGTAGAACACGAATTTCGTGTTAATTTGAAGATAATTTTAACCGTTGAGAAGTTATGAGCAAAATAAAATGCATGTTTTGAGGACAAATTTTACCGAAATTAGGTCCCTATTTCATGTAATCTCTAATGCCTTTTTGATACTTTTAAAATATTAATATATCAAATCGACCCTCCAGAGTTTGTTTTTGGAAGAATTAACACTCCATCTTTAACCGAAATTGAGATATTGACCGATTTTTAACCTCACATTTTAAGTCAAAAATTTATAAACAATTGGGAAATATTTAAAAACCAACCAAAACTGGGTAGAGAGAAAGTTTTTGACTTCGCCATTCAATTCTACGTTACATAAGTATACCAATTTACATATTTTTTTGTTGAATGGTCTTCAAATAAACACAATTTGAATTCACCGGAAATCTGTCGAATTTTAGTGCGCAATCGACGCATCAGTCGCGCATTAAAATTCAGCAAATTTAGGGTGAATATTATCTGAAAAATATTTAAATAAAACTTTGTCCAGACGGTTTTAAGATTTGCAAATAAGTGAATTTATATTTTAAACCCCGTAGAACACGAATTTCGTGTTAATTTGAAGATAATTTAAACCGTTGAGAAGTTATGAGGAAAATAAAATACATGTTTTTGCGGCTTTTTTTCCAACATTTCGTCCCAATTTTCCGGAATCCCTAAGGCCTGTTTGACGCTTTTAAAATATAAACATATCAAATCGACCCTCCAAATTTCGTTTTTGCAATAATTAACACTATATCTTTAACCGAAATCGAGATATTAAAGCTATTTTTAACCTCACATTTTAACCAAAAATGTACAATTTTTGAACCCGGGTTTGAGAAGTTTTTAACCGAAAATTTATTCACTTTTATACTAAAATTATAAAAATTAACCTTCTAAAGTTCATTTTTGCAAGAATAAACACTTCATTTTTAACCGTAATCGAAATATTGAATCGTTTTTAACCTCACATTTTTGCCAGAAATATGAAAACAAATCACTTACACTGTCCGAGATCTCTATAACATATAGTCATTGCTTGAAGTGTAGCATTATCTGTCGGTATTTCTTGGGATAAACAATTTAAAATACTGATACTTTCTCTGTCTCTTCCAAGCTGTAAAAGCGACAGAGCTTTCAGCGCTTTTGCACATTGTAAATTTGGAGTTTTCCTTAAAACTTTCTCGGTTTCTTGCAAAGCTTTTTTGGGATTTCCCGAATCCAACCATTCTGAAATAAATAATAACAATTACAATTGAATTAATTAATTTATTTATTAAAATATATATAGCAACAAATGTACGAGTTAACCTCAAAATCTGACTGACACTTTCCATTAAATTAAAACTGAACATGTTGAATATACAATTTTGTATTATTATGTAGTAAATATACAATGTTTATTTAAATATTTTTACCGTAAATTGGTCGTAAACGTCTTTCGGCTACTGCCGTATCTTGCACATGTACAATTCTAGAAGCCATTTTATATTACTTACTAGTACTACCAAATACCAAAATTTATTTAATTTAATTTGTACTTTAATGTACTCACAATGAATTTCATACTTAAAATAAAAAAAAACTTAGTTAATAGTTATTGTTGTACATTTGTTTAATCATTTTACAAAATATTACAATCATAAAAATACAAAAAAAATGTTATAAAACCAAGTTTAATAAATATTATTTATACTCAACCAATTTTCTGAAATTATTTCATTAATTATTAATAGTTTTTTGCTTTTAGAAACGTTTAAAACGCTTAATTTTTAAGTGTATAAAAATTTGAACTCTAAGTAGTTCAGCGTTTTAGCACAGATGTCACTACCGGTATTAAAATGAGATTTATGCATTTGTTTTAATTCCATGGCTATCTCTATTTTTTAAACATTTACCAAAAATAATTTAGGAAGCAGACAATATGATTAAAAAATATATTAGGTACATATGTAACTCGATCCGCAGAATTCAAAAATCAAGATGGCGGATTCGTACCGTCACCCATTTTTGGGTGTGATATCATTTCCGGCTAAACCATCAACTTCTGGAAAAAATTTATATGACAAAAGTTGTCCGAAATTTAATTTTATGGGGGGTTTATTTGAAACTTTTTTTTATTTTACGGCTTCTAGTGGATTTAAATTACTTCAGAATTTTTAAAAATATTTTAAATACTTCTTATGCCTCTTTTTGAATATATAATGAGAATATTATTAAAAAATATATTAGGTACATATGTAGTTTGATCCGCAGAATTAAAAAATCAAGATGGCGGATTCGTACCGTCACCCATTTTTGGGTGTGATATCATTTCCGGCTAAACCATCAACTTCTGGAAAAAATTTATATAACAAAAGTTGTTCAAAATTTAATTTTATGGGGGGTTTGTTTGAAACTATTTTTTATTTTATGGCTTCTAGGGGATTTAAATTAATTCAGAATTTTTGAAAATATTTTAAATACTTCTTATGTCTCTTATTTGAATATATAATGAGAATATTATTAAAAAATATATTAGGTACATATGTAGTTCGATCTGCAGAATTCAAAAATCAAGATGGCGAATTCGTGCCACCACCCATTTTTGGGTGTGATATCATTTTCGGCTAAACCATCAACTTTTGGAAAAAATGTATATGACAAAAGTTGTTCAAAATTTAATTTTATGGGGGATTTATTTGAAACTTTTTTTTATTTTACGGCTTCTAGGGGATTTAAATTAATTCAAAATTTTTAGAAATATTTTAAATACTTCTTATGCCTCTTATTTGAATATATAATGAGAATATCATTAAAAAATATATTAGGTACATATGTAGTTCAATCCACAAAATTCAAAAATCAAGATGGCGGATTCGTACCGCCACCCATTTTTGGGTGTGATATCATTTCCGGCTAAACCATCAACTTCTCGAAAAAATTTATATGACGAAAGTTGTTCAAAATTTAATTTTATGGGGGGTTTATTTGAAACTTTTTTTTATTTTACGGCTTCTAGTGGATTTAAATTACTTCAGAATTTTTGAAAATATTTTAAATACTTCTTATGTCTCTTATTTGAATATATAATTAATATTTTAATCTTAAAATCAACAATTATTATGTTATGCATGACAATTTCGGCCTAGAGAGATTGCTGTCATCTCGTGTCTTTTTTTGTTGTTGAAACTTTCTCCCACTTCTTAGGAAGTGGACTAACAGTACTTGGTTTAAATCCTTACTACGTTTATAACGAGGTCACTGTGTTTAGTAGGTGAATGTACGCTATACAAAATGTATGTAAAATAAATATGTTAGTCTTTAAATGTGAATTATAATATTTGCGAATTTTTGTAAGTATTATTTATGTTTTTATATAATAATATGTACTATTAAAATTTGATTTTAATTAAAATTTTAAAAATAATGTCTTAAAATTATTTTCAACTGTCTGAAATCTATTCAGAACTGTCTGAAAATGTTTTAAATTATTCCTAAATGTCTCAAATTTATTCAGAACTGTCTGAAAATTATTTAAATTGTTTTCAACTGTCTCAAATTTATCCAGAATTGTCTAAAAGTATTTTAAAATATTCGTAAATATCTCAAATTTATTCAAAACTGTCTGGAAATTATTTGAAATGTTTTCAACTGTCTCAAGTTTATCCAGAATTGTCTAAAAGTGTTTTAAAATATTCGTAAATGTCTCAAATTTATTCAGAACTGTCTAAAAATTATTTAAATTGTTTTCAACTATCTCAAATTTATCCAGAATTGTCTAAAAGTATTTTAAAATATTCGTAAATGTCTCAAATTTATTTAGAACTGTCTGAAAAGTTTTAAATTTTTTTCATATGTCTCAAATATATTTAGAATTATCTAAAAATGTTTTAAAGTATTGTTAAATATCTCAATTTATTCAGAACTGTCTGAAAATTATTTAAAATGTTTTCATCTGTCTCAAATTTATCCAGAATTGTCTAAAAATGTTTTAAAATATTCGTAAATGTCTCAAATTTATTCAGAACTGTCTGAAAAGTTTTAAATTGTTTTCATCTGTCTCAAATTTATTCAGAATTGTCTGAAAATATTTTAAAGTATTCCTAAATATCTCAAATTTATTCAGAACTGTCTGAAAATTATTTAAAATGTTTTCAACTGTCTCAAATTTATCAAGAATTGTCTAAAAATGTTTTAAAATATTCGTAAATGTCTCAAATTTATTCAGAACTGTCTGAAATGTTTTAAATTGTTTTCTGTCTCAAATATATTCAGAATTGTCTGAAAATATTTTAAAGTATTCCTAAATATCTCAAATTTATTCAGAACTGACTAAAAGTGTTTTAGATTATTCCCAAATGTCTTATATTTATTCTGAACTGTCTGAAAATTATTTAAATTGTTTTCAACTGTCGCAAATTTATCCAGAACTGTCTGAAAATGTTTTAAAGTATTCCTAAATATCTCAAATTTATTCAGAACTGTCTGAAAATTATTTAAAATGTTTTTAACTGTCTCAAATTTATCCAGAATTGTCTAAAAATGTTTTAAAGCATTCTTAAATATCTCAAATTTATTCAGAACTATCTGAAAATGTTTTAAATTATTCCTAAATGTCTCAAATGTATTCAGAACTATCTGAAAATGATTTAAATTATTTTCAATTGTCAAAAAAATGTTTTAAAGTATTTCTAAATGTCTAAAATTTATTCAAAATTGTCTGAAACTATTTTAAATTGTTCTCAGCTGTCTTAAAATATTCAGAATAATTGGAAATAATTTTAAATTAACCCAAATGGTTAAAAGTCATATTTTCTGTTTTTTTATGTAAATTAGAAAGTCAGTTTCATGTTCTACTTAATAATATAATAATAATTATTATTATAGTAAAATTTCTATTTGTTTAAATTATATATTTACTATTTCTAGAGTACTTTAAGACAGTTAATATATTTTTTGTCTATATTTTTTTGAACTGAAATGTCAAAGTTTTTACAATTTTTTAATAGGTAACTTTTTATTCGTTCAGCAAGGACATTAAGTATGTGTATGTGTACATTCACTTAACATATAAAATACACCTACAGTACATACATTTGTTTCTATTAATAGAAGTGTCAATCAAAAATAAAAATGAAAAAAAATCTGTAATACGAAATTAATTGGCGGGAGGTACGGTTTTAATTTTATCAAAAATCGATTCCCCGGGTCAAAATACATATGTATACCATTTTTTGTATTTTTTTTCAATGGTTATAGTAAATATCTTAATTTGCATTTGCCCTAAAATTGCTGAATTTTAGTGGGCCAGCGACGCAACGATCACGCATAAAAAATATCTGAAATTTGCGGTAAATTCAAAGTGTGTTTACTTAAAAACCCCTACACAAAAATATATGAAAATTGGTATACATATATAAGAAATTACGGGGAATCTAATGGTAAAGTCGAAAATAGTTTATCTCTACCCAGTTTTGGGTGGTGAATATCTACCCATTTAAGGGTTGAATATACAGCTTTAATTTTGCCGAAAATGGATTCTTTGAGTAAAATTACATATGTGTACAAATTTTTGTTAAAATATTTTGACAAGTTCATTTTTAAATTAATTATTTTTGATAATCATAGTTCAATGACCTTTACGAGTATTGAAATATTGTTTTACTAATTTATATATAGCTATTAGACCAGTAGAGTAAATATTTTGAAAATTGGGATATTTATATAAGAAAGTACGTAGAATCCAATGGTGCTATCGACAAATTTATACCTCTATCCATTTTTGGGTTTCAAGGGTGGATGTACATAAAAATGGCATTCATAAATCTAATTTGGGAGTGAAAATTATGGTTTCTAAATAAAGAAAACAATGGATTGCATTGCATATCACATTACATTTGTTTTGAAACTGTCATTGCAAATATTACTTTGTTTGCATTCTAATTTCTTTTGAAGTTAAGTAGTTTTGAATATTCGGGCGTTCGAGATCATTTCAAATAGATGAAAATAATTTAAACCATTTTTCTGGTGTCCTGAATAAATCTCTATTATTAAAATATCTTCAGATGTTTACATAAAGCTACGATATTTTATTCGGAAGTGAAAGTGTAATTTTATAACATTTCCTGTGTCTAATTATGTAGAAACTGTATCATTTTTTCTTAAAACAAAAGAAAAATACAGCTTTACCAACCTTAAAATAGTTATTTGCCGCAAAATCACTCTAGCGTTCCGAGAGATCGCAGACAAGATGTACAGAGTATTTTTGTGCAACTCTAAAAAAATACAAATTTTGTCTGTCTGAAAATGTTTTAAATTATCCCTAAATGTCTCAAATTTATTCAGAACTGTCTAGAAATGTTTTAAATTGTTCTTAATTGTCACAAATTTATTCATAATTGTGTAAAAATGTTTTAACGTATACGTAAATCTTTCAAATTTATTCAGAAGTGTCTGAAAATGTTTTAAATTATTCTTAAATGTCTCAAATTTATTCAGAACTGTCTGAAAATGTTTTAAAATTTTCCTAAATGTCTCAAATTTATTCAGAAGTGTCTAGAAATATTTTAAATTGTTCTCAACTGTCTGAAAATGATTTAAATTGCTTTCAACTGTCTCAAACTTATTCAAATTTGTCTTAAAATGTTTTAAAATATTCCTAAATGTCTCAAATTTACTCAGAAGTGTTTAGAAATATTTCATATTGTTCTCAACTGTCTGAAAATGATTTAAATTGCTTTCAATTGTCTTAAATTTATTCAGAATTGTCTTAAAATGATTTAAAATATTCCTAAATGTCTAAAATTTATTCAGAAGTGTTTAGAAATGTTTTAAATTGTTCTCAAGTGTCTCAAATTTATTCAGAATTGTCTAAAAATGTTTTAAAGTATACGTGAATCTTTCAAATTTATTCAGAAGTGTCTGAAAATGTTTTTGATTATTCTTAATATCTCAAATTTATTCAGAATTGTCTTTAAATGTTTTAAAATATTCCTAAATGTCTCAAATTTATTCAGAAGTGTTTAGACATGCTTTAAATTGGTCTCAACTGTCTGAAAATGATTTAAATTGCTTTCAACTGTCTCAAATTTATTCAGAATTGTCTTAAAATGTTTTAAAATATTCCTAAATGTCTCAAATTTGTTCAGAAGTGCCTAGAAATATTTTAAATTGTTCTCAAATGTCTGAAAATGATTTAATTTGTTTTCAAGTGTCTCAAATTTATTCAGAATTGTTTTAAAATGTTATAAAATATTCCTAAATGTCTCAAATTTATTTAGATGTGTCTAGAAATGTTTTAAATTGTTCTCAACTGTCTCAAATTTATTCAGAATTGTCTAAAAATGTTTTAAAGTATACGTGAATCTTTCAAATTTATTCAGAAGTGTCTGAAAATGTTTTAGATTATTCTTAATATCTCAAATTTATTCAGAATTGTCTTTAAATGTTTTAAAATATTCCTAAATGTCTCAAATTTATTCAGAAGTGTCTAGAAATATTTTAAATTGTTCTCAACTGTCTGAAAATGATTTAAATTGCTTTCAACTGTCTCAAATTTATTCAGAATTGTCTTAAAATGTTTTAAAATATTCCTAAATGTCTCAAATTTATTCAGAAGTGTTTAGGAATGTTTTAAATTGTTCTCAACTGTCTCAAATTTATTCAGAATTGTCTAAAAATGTTTTAAAGTATAAGTAAATGTCTCAAATTTATTCAGAAGTGTCTAGAAATGTTTTAAATTGTTCTTAACTGTCTCAAATTTATTCAGAATTGTTTAAAAATGTTTTAAAGTATACGTAAATCTTTCAAATTTATTCAGCAATGTCTGAAAATATTTTAGATTATTCTTAAATGTCTCAAATTTATACGGGACTGTCTGAAAATGTTTAAGTTGTTTTCAACTGTCTCAAATTTATTCAGAATTGTCTTAAAATGATTTAAAGTATTCCTAAATGTCTCAAATTTATTCACAAGTGTCTGAAAATGTTTTAGATTCTAAATACTTCTCAATTGTGTTAAATTTATTCAGATTTTTTTAATTCCAGGCAATATGACCATTCCGGGGCCCTGGTACATATTGCTAGGGCTCCCAATTTTGGTTTGGGGTCATGGTCGGTTAATCGAACCCCCTTCTAGAGCGTCAGCTTGGCGCTATGGTTTTCAAACACCCCCAAACTACAATGACCATGAATTATACTGCGGGGGGCTCTCTCGACAACAAAAAAATGGGGGGCGCTGTGGTATATGCGGCGATGCTTACGATCTGACCCCCCCTAGGCCCCATGAGTGGGGGGGAGTCTTCGGGCAGGGTTTAATCGTCAGAAAATACCCTAAAAATGGCGTAATTACAATTAGAATTGAATTGACAGCAAACCATGACGGACATTTTGAATTCAGAGTTTGTGAAAATTATAAAAACACAACTCAACAATGTTTAGACAGAAATTTGTTGAAATATTACAGTTTGAAGCGAACAGCTGAGCAAAATGATCCTTTAGGATATAAATATTATCCGAAAGACGGAAATAAAATTTACGAAATGAGATATCGGTGTGTATTAAACAAAAATGGAAAAAGTTTCAAATAAACCCCCCCTAAAATTAAATTTTAAACAACTTTTGTCATACAACATTTTTTCGTAAAGTTGATGGTTTAGCCGGAAACGACTCCCACCCATTTTTAGGTGTGTTTCATTTGCGGCCGAACCATCAACATTAGGGAAAAAGTTTATATGACAAAAGTTGTTCAAAATTTAATTTTAGGGGGGGTTTATTTGAAACTTTTTTCCATTTTCTTTTTATTTTCTGCTAGAAACTCATTCAAATATTTTTTTCAGACTGCCAAATATACAATGCAATCATTGTGTTCTTCAATGGAAATATATTGCTAGAAACAATTGGGGGCTGTGCCCCAACGGTACTGAGGCCGTTGGGTGTGGGCCCCAAGAAGAATTTCGCGCATGCGCAGACATTGCAATCGGCAGGGAAGTTCCACAAGTTACAACAACTGAAAAAGTTGAAATTACAACTATTGCAGCACCGATCGACGAAAAACGAAGTCTTTCTGTCGTTTTTATAATATGTGGGGCCCTGCTTCTTGTACTGGGGACCCTTTCGATACTATATTTTTATTTTTACAACGTTGGACAGAAATTTAAGACTTGGATAAAATTTAAAAAACGGGCGAAAAGTAATATACCGCCTCCACCAAAATTTGAGGCACCTTTGCCTCCCCCTAGAGCAAAAAGGGGCCCAACGTGTCCTCCAAGAACCCAATTATACGATAATAGAATGTACAATGTCAAATTAGAAAGTGTAGCTTAATTTAAATTATTATATTTTTTGTAAATAAATAGTAAAATTATTTATACATTTTGAAATGAATGTAATGTTCTTTCAGATTCAAGAAGTACATATTTATAATTAATTTTTAATATGGTTTTCACAACTGCCTTACCGACAGAGTCAAAATAACACAACATAGTTCGAGAATTTTGGCGCTGTTAACCAACCTAATGTTTTTGAGACGTACATGATTTTTAACCACACTTTTCTGCTGTCAATTACATATTTTCATTAAAAAACAAGAGTTTCAACAAATTGTAAGTATTAATAAATGATTTTCAGTTAATTTTATGTGTTTCCTGTAAATTTCATCTGAATTAATAACCAAATAAAAGTTTTGATGTTTTGGAAGGATTGCGAAAAATTTGCAACGGACATTTTAGAAATATTTAAATAAAACTTTATCCAGATGGTTTTAATATTTGGAATTGAGTTAATTTATGTTTTAAACCTCGTAGAACACGAATTTAGTGTTAATTTGAAAATAATTTAAACAGTTGAGGAATTGTGAGAAAAATAAATTGGATGTTTCTGTGGCAAATTTTTCCCAATTTTTACAAAATTTCAATTATATTTTCTGGAATCCCTAACACTTTTTTGACACTTTTACAATATTAATATATCAAATCGACCCTCCAGAGTTCGTTTTTGCAAGAATTAACACTTTATCTTTAACCAAAATCGAGATATTGACCGGTTTTTAACCTCACATATTTAGCCAAAAATGTACAATATTTGAACACGGGTCTGAGGAATTTTCAAATGGAAATTTAACCACTTTTATACCTGAAATATACAAATTAACCCTCTAAAGTTCATTTTTGCAAAAATAAACCCTCTATCTTTAACCGAAATAGAGATATTGACTGGTTTTTAACCTCACATATTTAGCCAAAAATGTGCAATTTTTGAACCCGGATTTGAGTGGTTTAGAAATGGAAATTTAACCACTTTTATACTTGAAATATACAAATTAACCCTCTAATGTTCATTTTTGCAAAAATAAACCCTCTATCTTTAACCGAAATAGAGATATTGACTGGTTTTTAACCTCACATATTTAGCCAAAAATGAACAATTTTTGAACCCGAGTTTCAGGAGTTTTTAAATGGAAATTTAACCACTTTTATATCTGAAATATACCAATTAACCCTCTAAAGCTCATTTTTGCAAAAATAAACAATTTATCTTTAACCAAAATCGCGATATTGACCATATTGACCCGTTTTTAACCTCACATTTTTGAGGACTCATATCTCTTGAATTGTTTGAAATATTTTCAAATTAACACGAAAACCGTGTTGTACGGGGTTAAAATATAAATAGGGGGGGTTCATTTTGCTTAGTTTACAATTTTAAGTCAAATTAAAACAAAAATTTATCCGGTATGACATTTATTAAGTCTTACATGAATCTATAATTTAAATTTTTAACATAGACTAGAATATTTTAAAACACAACCATAGATTAAAGCGCATTTGAAATTCTACGTTCTAATACGATTTGCTAAGGTTTAAATATTTAAAAACTTGTTAAAAACAATAAATAAATTTATTTAACCTAAAAAAAAAAATATTAAATACTTAAAAACTAATTGTAACAACAAAAAATTATGATTTCTACAATGATTGTATATTAAATGTAGTCAAAATTACAAATATTCTACAATATCGCATTTTATAGATATATTCGGGCAACTTCTCCCATACGCCAAATTTAAATGATGTTGACTTTTATTTCTTTCCGTTAACAATTTCTGAAATATGGGCAAAATTTCCCTATCCAACAATTCGCTTTCTGATGTCGCATTATAAATCGATTCCCTTTTCGTATTTGAAATCGGTTTCGCGCGCGTAGACGCAGCTACGTTGGGAGTAGATTGAAAATACGCGCCTAATTTCGCATTGCAACTGGCCTGGCGGCCATTTTGTGAAGAATTCTCTGCTTTTGAAGTCATCTCGGGTGATTTTTTAGTGATACTGGAATATTTTTTCTCTGATACGCTTCTATGGTGAAGGATACTGCCTTCGTCTTCGCCGTATTCGTCTGGTTGGCTGACGGAAACGCGCTTGGGATGCATCTTCGGACATCTGAGACAATTAGGTTATATATGAATAGTGTAAGTATTTTTATTTGAAATTGTCACTAAATTGCCACTAAATGTAGTGTTGCTAACTGTTTGATAATTTTTATACATTTAAGATGATTTAGGCAGACATACAATCAAATTTTCAAAGATGGCCGATGAAGGTCAACAACAAAAACATGCTTGTCTTTCAAAATTCATATTGTTTCGACTAAGTTACTGAATTTTAAAACATTTCAGTCAATACTTTAGCTGTAACATAAGTTTATTATTTATTTATTTATTTAGATACGAGGGTGGCATCGAAAGTTTCTGCAAACAAATATAACCAATGTAGCTGTGAAAAATAAATGCATGGCAAAACAAAATCTGTTATTAATAGTAATTTTTCATGCAGTTTTAAAGTGTGCACGTCGTACTTAAATAGTAATTTATACATTGTGAGCGATTTCTTTCTGTTTCCAAATCAAAATATGGTTAGTTGAGAAGAAATTCTCATCGAGAAGTCAAAGAAGCCGAAAATACGAGGTTAGAAAAGTATCCAACCTTATTTTTTGCGAAAACGTCTGCTGTTGCCAAACAGCATTTGGGTGAATTTGAGTGAAGTGTCGGTGTTTCATTGCAAGAAAAATGGATAGTTGAGAAGAAATTCCCATCGAATACTGAAGTCAAAGAAGCCGTAAATTCGAGGTTAGAAAAGTATCGAACCTTATTTTTTGCGAAAACGTCTGTTGTTGACAAGTAGCATTTGAGTGAAGTGTGTAGTGCTCCGTTGGTGTTTCATTGCGTGAAAAATGGATAGTTGAGAAGAAATTCCCATCGAATACTGAAGTCAAAGAAGCCGTAAATTCGAGGTTAGAAAAGTATCCAACCTAATTTTTTTGTGAAAACGTCTGGCAAGCAGCATTTGAGTGAAGTGGTGTGTAGTGCGTAGTTTTTTTATTGCAAGGAAAATGACGGAACGACTGGAGCAACACTATTGCATCAAATTTTGCCTGAAACTGGGCGCAGCCATGTAGAAAGCATTCGGAAGATTCAGACGGCTTTCCACGTCACCAAGACCAAAGAAAGCCCGCCAAGTGCGTAGCAACGTGCTGTCTTTGACTCCCGCAGTGTGGTACACCACGAGTACGCACCACAGAGTCAAAAAGTGGGCGACCCGAACGCCCCCAAATCGAATCAGCACAGTCATTAAAAGTGCTCTAAACAAATCTAGCGTCGGTTGCTGCCAAGCAGCGTTTGAGTGAGATAGTGTGTAGTGCTCTCGTCGGTTTTTCATCGCAAGGAAAATGACGGAACGACTGGAGCAGCGCTATTGCATCAAATTTTGATTGAAACTAGGCGACAGCTAGATGGAAACCATTCGGAAGATTCAGACGGCTTTCCACGTCGCCAAAACCAAAAAAGGCCCGCCAAATGCGCAGCAACGTGCTTTCTTTGACTCCGCGCTCCGTATAGCGTTATAACACGTCATGATTATCGATCGTCTCGCGGCGTTCCCGCTAGATGGCGCTGCGTGTATCTAGTTACTTCGTCAGGCGGCTTGCTACTGTGGATAGAGATAAAAGGACATGCGGAACACAGCATCATCACTCGATATACACTTCGAGTGTCGCCCCACGGTTATTTTTAACTGAGGGACGAACAACCTGCATCGACCGAAACAGCAGGATAAGCTGACGGTCACTTATTCTAGCTGCCAACAGATATACGGCGACGGAGGCGAAGTACGGGCCAGATCCGACACTGGCCGCGGAAGATCTACGCCCTGACATAGATATCTCCTACGAGGTACTGTCTCCGAGCCGACGGTAGAAGCCGGATGCACCCAGCCGACCCGCGGCTGCAGCTTCAGCTACTAACACGAGCGGATCTCGAAGACCTACATCCTACGTAGATTGCCACTTCTGAAGAATCAGTACCACACCGTTGACCGAAGCCGGGTTCATCCAGCAGACCCTCGGCTGCAGTTGGTCCGAGAGCCTACAAGACTACTTCGGGAGATCGCTTAAGAATGTTGATCGAAATTAAAATAGTTGGGTGCCTGGAGTCGCGCCCCAACACAATGAAAATGACGGAACGACTGGAGTAGCGCTATTGCATTTTGCCTGAAACTGAACGACAGCTAAATAGAAATCATTCGGAAGATTCAGACGGCTTTCCACGTCACCAAAACCAAAAAAGGCCCGCCAAATGCGCAGCAACGTGCTTTCTTTGGCTCCCGCGGTGTGGTACGTGGTCAGTCACCAAAGAGTACTACAGGGATGTCCCCCGTCGCTTATGTGACGCTGTGCGGTGCAAGAGACCGGAGGTGTCAACAGGAAATTAGTGCCTTCATCACGACAATGCTCCAGCACCTTGCGACTTCTGGCTGTTCCCCAAACTTAAGAGTGGGGTAGTGTGTAGTGCTCTCGTCGGTTTTTCATTGCAAGGAAAATGACGGAACGACTGAAGCAGCGCTATTGCATCAAATACGGAAGATTCAGACGGCTTTCCATGTCACCAAGACCAAAGAAGGTCTGTCAAGTGCGCAGCAACGTGCTGTCTTTGACTCCCGCGGTGTGGTACACCACGAGTACGCACCACAGAGTCAAAAATTGGGCGACCCGGACATTTGCCCCCAAATCGAATCAGCAGTCATTAAAAGTGCTCTAAACAAAGTCAGAACTTTATCGCGCAATTTAAAATCTAGCGTCGGTTGCTGCCAAGCAGCGTTTGAGTGAGATAATGTGTAGTGCTCTCGTCGGTTTTTCATTGCAAGGAAAATGACGGAAGGACTGAAGCAGCGCTATTGCGTCAAATTTTGCCTGAAACTGGGCGACAGCCAGGTGGAAACCATTCGGAAGATTCAGACGGCACCATCAACATGCCGAAATGACCAGTCATTGCCAAAGTGAACGCTGTGGTGATGTGGCACATTGCATTATGGCCGAAGATTTGACCATGAAGAGAGTGGCGGCGAAATTCGTGCCACTTCATTCAGACCTTTTTGGCGGAAGACCTCTGTGATTCCACAGACTCCTTACTCTCCTGATATGGCCCCTGCGACTTCTGGCTGTTCCTCAAACTCAGGAATTGAAAGGAACGCGATTTCCGAAAGGTCGGATACTTTTCTAACAGACCTCGTAGATATAGAAATAAAAAGGTAAACTTGCCAAATAAAACTTTACGCGCATGAAAAATGTATTACCTATGCGTTTGCGTAGTCCCAGTGTCCCACAATTCCGATTTCGAAACTATATGCCCTGAAAAATCAGTATTCTGTTTCCTATTTCTTCCTAAAGTCGAGCTGGTCGTGACATTTGGTTGGTGTTGTGTGTAATTGTGGTTAGGAACGCTAACTCGCCTACAAAATGGCGGCTCGGAAACGGTCTGAGATTTTTCGCTCTCTGTTGACTTTATGGACCGCCGGCGAGTTTTTCGTTCATTTATAGGCGTTTTTATACTTTTTTCAGATGGTTTCGTACATTCCGATAATTTATCAACCGTTTCCGAGCTTTTCCCCAAGTTCATACAACTTGAATCGATAGTTTGTGCTCTGGAATATACTTTTTCTGATTTTTTTGGTGTGTCATCAGCGTTGTTGTTATTATTTTTGGAAATATCGCCATTTTGTTCGTTTTTTTCACTGTCTTCTCGGCGTTTTTTTGCGTCTATGTCAGTTGGATGCAGACTTTGAGAACTTAAGGAGCATAGTGAGGTTATATCGCTTGTTTCAGTAGCGCTAGGTGCTTCTCGGCGCAATAATGGTACCGATAAACGATTTGTGTCGCTGTGTGTGGGGCTTCCGCCACTTGTAGGGCCCACTGCAGGGCCCCTTGACTCTAATATGTCTTGAGCTTCCGCCCCAAGTCGTCGAATTAGTAATTGTAGTTCTGATTCGCGTTCCAAAAGTGTTTTTCTAAAATGAGAACAGTCAGTAAGACAGTTAGTTAGTCGAGTGGAGTACTCTGGAAGTTACTGGTATACTGGGATAGCTGCGGACTAGAATACTCGGTATTGGTGGAGAAAGGAGTGAATTGTGTCCGGGCAGTTAAGTATACAGACGCAGTGGAAGTCAGTTAATATAAATTAACTCACCTATATTTCGAATTACAAGACTTAACTTCCTTTAATCTCGTCTCTAGCTCACTAACACTGCTATCTCGTCTCGTTTTACTCATAGGTCGAAGCGTAGCCCTAATTCTTTTATCAATAGAGCCCCCTGGATTTCTTTTAAGTTCTACCAGTTTCGGTACAAACACCAACCAAAGCGTAGCGGTGGTACAAAACATTACAAACACCCCAATAATCAAAAACATTGCGTCTTGGTGGTCAACAAGTACTAACGCGACGGCAGCGCCCATTATACACATAATGGCGACGTTGTAAACTGATAATCCAACATGGCGACTGTCGTTAAGGGCGGGAATGCTGACGTGGCGAGTTTCCCAAGCCAGAAAGGCTCCAAATATCATGAGAAGGCCTTTGTAAGCGTATATTGAACCTACGAATATTGTCATGCGTTCTGAAGCGCAATATTCGTTTTCTGGGATTATGATGATGTCTTCGCTGGAAGGATGTGGCTGAAAATGAAGACAAACTGTCTTAAAAGAATTTGTGATATTTAAAATTATCTTAAATTTATATAAAACTACCGAAAACTATTTAAATTGTTTAAAATTTTTAAAAATTTTACGCAAGTAACACTAACTGACGGTCGACCAAATACGGCCGTCTAATTTGACGTGTTTGCGACGTCACTGTGACGTTGATTTTTAGTCTGAAACAGGACTATTTAGACGTCTAATTTGACGTCTATGCGACGCCACTTTGATGCTTGTTTTTGGCCTGAAACACTGACTGACAATCGACCAAAAAGTGACGTCGATTTGGGTTGAAATTAAGTCATAACGACCGTCTAATTTGACGTGATTGTGACGTTGATTTTTAGTCTGAAATAGAACTATTTAGACGTCTAATTTGACGTCTATGCGATGCCACTTTGATGCTTGTTTTTGGTCTAAAACACTGATTGACAATCGACCAAAAAGTGACGTCGATTTGGGTTGAAATTAAGTCATAACGGCCGTCTAATTTGGTGTGACTGTGACGTTGATTTTTAATCTGAAATGGGACTATTTAGACGTCCAATTTGACGTCTATGCGACGCCACTTTGATGCTTGTTTTTGGTCTAAAACACTGATTGACAATCGACTAAAAAGTGACGTCGATTTTAGTTTGAATTTAAGTCATAACGGCCATCTAATTTGAGGTGACTGTGACGTTGATTTTTAGTCTGAAACAGGACTATTCAGACGTCTAATTTGACGTCTGTGCGATGCCATTGTGATGCTTGTTTTTGGTCTGAAACACTGACTAACAATCGACCAAAAAGTGACGTCGATTTTAGATTGAATTTAAGTTATAATTTAACGTGACTGTGACGTTGATTTTTAGTCTGAAATAGGACTATTTAGACGTCTAATTTGACGTCTATGCGATGCCACTTTGATGCTTGTTTTTGGTCTAAAACACTGATTTACAATCGACCAAAAAGTGACGTCGATTTGGGTTGAAATTAAGTCATAACGGCCGTCTAATTTGACGTGACTGTGACGTTGATTTTTAGTCTGAAATAGAACTATTTAGACGTCTAATTTGACGTCTATGCGATGCCACTGTGATGCTTGTTTTTGGTCTGAAACACTGATTGACAATCAACTAAAAAGTGACGTCGATTTGGGTTGAATTTAAGTCGTAACAGCCGTCTAATTTGACGAGACTGTGACGTTGATTTTTAGTCAGAAATAGGACTATTTAGACGTCTAATTTGACGTCTATGCGATTCTACTGTGATGTTTGTTTTTGGTCTGAAACACTGACTGACAATCGACCAAAAAGTGACGTCGATTTTAGGTTGAATTTAAGTCATAACGGCCGTCTAATCTGACGTGACTGTGACGTTGATTTTTAGTCTGAAATAGGACTATTTAGACGTCTAATTTGACGTCTATGCGATATCATTGTGATGTTTGTTTTTGGTCTGAAACACTGACTGACAATCGACCAAAAAGTGACATCGATTTGGATTGAAATTAAGTCATAACGGTCGTCTAATTTGACGTGATTGTGACGTTGATTTTTAATCTGAAATGGGACTATTTAGACGTCTAATTTGACGTCTATGCGATGCCTTTGTGATGTTTGTTTTTGGTCTGAAACACTCACTGACAATCGACCAAAAAGTGACGTCGATTTTAAGTCATAACGGCCGTCTAATTTGACGAGACTGTGACGTTGATTTTTAGTCTGAAACAGGACTATTTAGACGTCTAATTTGACGTCTATGCGATGGCACTATGATGTTGGTTTTTGGTATGAAACACTCACTGACAATCGACCAAAAATGACGTCGATTTTAGTTTGAATTTGTCATAACGGCCGTCTAATTTGACGTGACGTTGACATTGATTTTTAGTCTGAAATAGGACTATTTAGACGTCTAATTTGACGTCTATGCGATGCCACTGCGATGTTTGTTTTTGGTCTGAAACACTGACTGACAATCGACGAAAAAGTGACGTCGATTTGGGATGAATTTAAGTCATAACGGCCGTCTAATTTGACGTGACGTTGACATTGATTTTTAGTCTGAAATAGGACTATTTAGACGTCTAATTTGACGTCTATACGACGCCACTTTGATGCTTGTTTTTGGTCTAAAACACTGATTGACAATCGACTAAAAAGTGATGTCGATTTTAGGTTGAATTTAAGTCAAAAGGGCCGTCTAATTTGACGTGATTGTGACGTTGATTTTTAGTGTGAAACAGGACTATTTAGACGTCTAATTTGACGTCTATACGATGCACTGTAATGTTTGTTTTTGGTCTGAAACACTGACTGACAATCAACCAAAAAGTGACGTCGATTTGGGTTGAAATTAAGTCATAACGGCCGTCTAATTTGACGTCACTGTGACGTTGATTTTTAGTCTGAAATAGAACTATTTAGACGTCTAATTTGACGTCTACGCGACGCCGCTTTGATGCTTGTTTTTGGTCTGAAACACTGACTGACAATCGACCAAAAAGTGACGTCGATTTGGGTTGAAATTAAGTCATAACGGCCGTCTAATTTGGTGTGACTGTGACGTTGATTTTTAGTCTGAAATAGGACTATTTAGACGTCCAATTTGACGTCTATTCGACGCCACTTTGATGCTTGTTTTTGGTCTGAAACACTGATTGACAATCGACCAAAAAGTGACGCCGATTTGGGTTGAAATTAAGTCATAACGGCCGTCTAATTTGACGTGATTGTGACGTTGATTTTTAGTCAGAAATAGGATTATTTAGACGTCTATACGACGCTCCTGTGATGTTTGTTTTTGGTCGGTAGTAGGACTATTTAGACGTCAAATTTGTGGTCGCTATGACGTTCATAAGACGACTTTATGTGGTCATAATTAGGTCTATTTAAACCTTTTTCAAACGTCTAATTTGACGTCTTTACGACAATTACTTTTTTCCTTCCTTTATTTATGTTTATACCATAAAAATAACGTCAAAACAACGTCAAAATGACGTCTAAACGAATCTTATGACGTCTCAACGTCTTAATGACGTCTGAAACCAACGTTTTAAAATGACGTCAAAACACCGTCTTAAATTGTCGTCTAAACAACGTCAAAAGTGACGTGGAAACAACGTCTTAAAATAACGTCTAAACGAATCTTATGACGTCCAAATAACGTCTAAATGACGTCGAAACTTCATCTTAAAATGACGTCGCACAGCTCCACGCACTTATACGTCACAGTGACGTCGATTTTAAGTCATTTGTGTTACTTGAATATACGAGTATTCAGAATAACTTACATACGGTTCCATTTGTTTGGTTTCCCTATAAAATGGGTCAGCAACTTGCCACGTGGTCATTATAACTAGGTCAATAAATAATAAGACTCCAACGACCATAAACAGCTGATAATCTTTAATAACTTTCTTATTCAGCTTGACATCTGTAAAAATAGAATGAACTCGCCATGTTTTTGAAAACATTGCGCCGAAAGCTAATGAAAAACCCGCCATTAAGGTCCAAGCTCTTGCAGTACATATATAAGGAAATGCATCGACGCTAGACAACCCAGAATCTAACCCAAGAAAGACGATAGACGTATATGTTAGCATACATCCAATAATTATTAAATTATTGAGCTGCGGCGAAGACATTTTGATATACCTGCAAAAAATATACATATACTCGGATAGTTAATTATTTTTTTTAAATTGGCACCTCTGGTTTCTGTATTTGATGTTGATGGCCAAAAAAATGGCGGCCATTATGATTCCCAAGACAGCACACGTCGCCAAAATGGCGTAAACCGTTTTATTGACTTGTGTATGTTCTATGATTAATAATGTTCTGTCTTTTGGTGGCGCTCTGCCCAGCCACCGAAGCGGGGCCCCCAATGTGAGATCTAAATGGCCCGTAGCTGCGCTGTATTCTCCAACCTACAATATATTTCAGAGGGTTGAAATATTGGAAAAAACATCGTTGGGCCGAAGTTAAAAATTGTACATTTTTGGCAAAAATGTGAGGTTAAAAATTGTATTAATATCTCAATTTTGGTTGAAGATATAGTGTTAATTCTTGCAAAAACTAATTTTGGAGGGTCGATTTGATATATTAATATTTTAAAAACGTCAAAAAGGCCTTAGGGATTCCGGAAAATTGGGACGAAATGTTGGAAAAAAAATCCCCAAAAACATGCATTTTATTTTGCTGATAACTTCTCAACGGTTAAAATTATCTTCAAATTAACACAAAATTCGTGTTCTACGGGGTTTAAAATATAAATTCACTTATTTGCAAATCTTAAAACCGTCTGGACAAAGTTTTATTTAAATATTTTTAAGATGATATTCGCCCTAAATTTGTTGATTTTTAATGCGCGAACGACGCGTCGATTGCGCACTAAAATTCGACATGTCCGGTGAATTCAAATTGTGTTTATTTGAAGACTATTCAACAAAAAATTATGAAAATTGGTATACTTATGTAAGAAGATAGTGTTTATTTTTGCAAAAATGAACTCTGGAGGGTCGATTTGATATATTAAATATCTTTAAAGTGTGAAAAAGGCCTTAGAGATTGCAGAAACCCGGGTTCAAAATATGTACATTTTTGGCTAAAAATGTGAGGTTAAAAACCTATCAATATCTCCATTTTGGTTACAGGTAGAGCGTTTATTTTTGCAAAAATTAACTCTGGAGGGTCTATTTGATATATTAATATTTTAAAAGTGTCAAAAAGGCCTTAGGGATTTAGGAAAATAGGGTAAAAATTTGGGAAGAAATTTCCCAAAAACATGCATTTTATTTTCTTCGCAACTCATGAACGGTTAAAATTATCTTCAAATTAACACGAAATTCGTGTTCTACGAGGTTTAAAACATAAATTAACTAAATGTCAAATCTTAAAACCGTCTGAACAAAGTTTTATTTAAATATTTTTAAAGATAATATTCGCCCTAAATTTGCTGAATTTTAATGCGCGACTGACGCGTCGATTGCGCACTAAAATTCGACAGATGTCCGGTGAATTCAAATTGTGTTTATTTGAAGACCATTCAACAAAAAAATATGTAAATTGGTATACTTATGCAACGTAGAATTGAATGGCGAAGTCAAAAAATTTCTCTACCCAGTTTTGGGTGGTTTTTAAATATTTCCCAATTGTTTATACATTTTTGACTTAAAATGTGAGGTTAAAAATTGGTCAATATCTCAATTTTGGTTAAAGATAAAGTGTTAATTCTTGCAAAAACAAACTCTAGAGGGTCGATTTGATATATTAATATTTTAAAAGTGTCAAAAAGGCGTTAGGGATCCATGAAATACGGACGTAATTTCGGTAAAATTTGTCCTCAAAACATGCATTTTATTTTGTTCATAACTTCTCAACGGTTTAAATTATCTTCAAATTAACACGAAATTCGTGTTCTACGGGGTTTAAAATATAAATTAACTCATTTGCAAATCTTAAAACCGTCTGGACAAAGTTTTATTTAAATATTTCTAAAATGACACCCGTTGCGAATTTTTCGCAATTTCAAAACATCAAAACTTTTATTTGGTTATGAATTCGGCTGAAATTTACAGGAAATACATAAAATTACCTGAAAATCACTTATTTGTACTTAAAACAATTCAAACGCAACTATTTATTAATGAAAATATTTAATTTGACATTTAAATTTGAGGTTTAGATATACTAACCAATCTGCATAACATTCGGCTCACGCACCGCTCTTTAAAATAATCTATTCACAAATTATATTGTTTAGTACAATTATTTTATATTTATTGTAATACTTATGGCCCATAAATGCGTAAAATATATGCAAATAATTTTATTTAGCTTTAATTAATATTTTGGCGGTGATCAGAGTTCACAATTTTTGTGCTCAACTGGTGGCAACATTGACAATATGGCGACTTGTTTTTATGTCAACAATCAATGAAAACAAATTATAAATAACTGAAAATCATTTATTTACACTTAAAATTTGTTGAAACTGTTGTTTTTTTAATGAAAATATTCGATTGACAGCAGAAAAATGTGGTTAAAAATCATGTACGTCTCAAAAACATCCGGCGGGTTTCAGCGCCCAACACTCGTACTATGTTGTGTTATTTTGTCTCTGTCGGTAAGGCAGTTGCGATTAAATATTTACCTTAATTTCAATGCCATTTTGAAACTGCTTGAGTAAAATACTCGCTTTTCTTTCGTTATCATAAAACCTAACGGGTCCTGTAACCCCCTCAAAACTGGTGTTACCCAAGGCATCCAAAAAGAGCTTTTCCCAAAGGGGGTCTCTATATCTGAAGTCATTAACTGTTTGGTTTCGCCGGAAATAGCGGATTTTGTGGGCGACATGTTGTATGGCTAGAGCAACTGCCCAAATTCCGTCGTAGGTATAACCATGGAATCTAGAATATTCTAGACCTCTTCTGCTGTCGTATTCTAGTTTATATTCGTCGGCTGTCTGGAAGAAAAACAGTTTTGCAAGCGTTATTTTTTCTCTGTTTTTTATTCTTACAATTCCTGAAACAGTTATTTCTCCACTAGTACTAAGCGGCAGTAAATCGGTAAGTATTGTTTGCTCCAACGCAATTTCCAGTTCTTGGGCGGTGCAATTTTTTTCTAGTTCCCCATCTGTCCACCAGAGCTGATTATAAGTTCCCATTATGATCCACTGGTATTTTCTCCCAAACATATCGAGTTTATATGCTTCGCAGAATATTTTTCGCGCCCAAAATTCGTTAAAGTTGCCCAGAATTATGCGAGTGTCTTTGTCTTTCAGCTTTTCCAAAGCCGTGGTGACTTCTGTGGTGAAACTTTGCGTTTCCACTACTTGGTAACCTAAAAAATTAATTAAATGGCTAAAGTATAGAATAGGGTCCAGACTCAATATGAGTTTAAATGACTATATATCGGTTCATTGGGCTCCTATACATTAAAATAAAACAAAATTAAGGTTCGGAAACAAATATTTGATGAGTTTTTATAGTAAAATGTGTCGAATATTGAATGTAACCTGTTTCCGAGGTTTAATTTCAGGTTTTTATACGATATTTTACATAAAAGAATAGAGTCCATTAAAAAAACCTGCATTTTAAAGCTGGACCATATTCTATACTTCGCCCCACCTTAGTTTATATCACGCGTCCCAACTTCCATCGAAAACTTTTCGAGATAAAAGAACCCAAAAATATTATATGGGACGTTTTGATATGTCCCCAGAGTCTTCGTCAATAAAATAAGACCTGGATGCTCGCCTTGCGGCACGCCTTTGTTTATATCTGACGTCAAGGCGCAATTTACTACTCCTGAATATTTTTCGAGATAAAAAAGCCTAAAAATATTATATGGGACGTTTTGATATGTCCCCAGAGTCTTCGTCAATAAAATAAGGCCTGGATGCTCGCCTTGCGGCACGCCTTTGTTTATATCTGACATCAAGGCGCAATTTACTACTGAATATTTTTCGAGATAAAAAAGCCCAAAAATATTATATGGGAGGTTTTGATATGTCCCCAGAGTCTTCTTTAATAAAATAAGGCCTGGATGCTCGCCTTGCGGCACACCTTTGTTTATATCTGACATCAAGGCGCAATTTACTACTCCTGAATATTTTCCGAGATAAAAAAAGCCCAAAAATATTATATGGGACGTTTTGATTTGTCCCCAGCGTCTTCGGCAATAAAATAAGGCCTGGATGCTCGCCTTGCGGTACACCTTTGTTTATATCTGACATCAAGGCGCAATTTACTACTCCTGAATATTTTTCGAGATAAAAAAGCCCAAAAATATTATATGGGACGTTTTGATTTGTCCCAAGCGTCTTCGTCAATAAAATAAGGCCTGGATGCTCGCCTTGCGGCACGCCTTTGTTTATATCTGACATCAAGGCGCAATTTACTACTCCTGAATATTTTCCGAGATAAAAAAGCCCAAAAATATTATATGGGACGTTTTGATCTGTCCCCAGAGTCTTCGTCAATAAAATAAGACCTGGATGCTCGCCTTGCGACACACCTTTGTTTATATCTGACATCAAGGCGCAATTTACTACTCCTGAATATTTTCCGAGATAAAAAAAGCCCAAAAATATTATATGGGACGTTTTGATTTCCCCCCAGCGTCTTCGTCAATAAATAAGGCCTGGATACATCCCTTGTGGAAAGCTAAAGTATAGAATAGGGTCCAAACTCAATATGAGTTTAAATGACTATATATTGGTTCATTAGGCTCCTATACATTAAAATAAAGCAAAATTAAGGTTCGGAAACAAGTATTTGATGAGTTTTTATAGTAAAAAGTGTCGTTAGTTGTCGAATATTGAATGTAATCTGTTTCCGTGCTCTAATTTTATGTTTTAATACGATATTTTACATAAAAGAATAGAGCCCATTAAAGAAAACTGCATTTTAAAGCTGGACCATATTCTATACTTCACCGTTCTTACCTAAAACATCAAGTTCAGCTACAAGTCTATTATGGGCCAAACTATACCGGGGTTCATTTTGATATATAGTCCCAACTCTGGTCCAATTAAATTCTTTTAATAGAGACAATCTGGGCGAGTTAAATGCGTTTTCTGAGGGCACTATTCTGAAAAAATTCGGAAAATTCTCTTTAGTAAACATTGGGTGCGTGTCGGCGTATGACAATTGAGTCAAGTGCCAATGTTTTGAGGCCTTAGCAATAGGATCTGTGACATGCGTACACGCTGCCCCAAATAGCATTAATTTGTTGGGGCCGGAATGCATCATATCAAAAAATGCTTTGACTCCCACAGCAGCGTTACACTGAAACAAAAATATAATTAAGAGAATTTTAGTTCTATTTGATTAAAAAATACACAAATTATTAAAAGATGTTTTCACCGTAAATTCATGAATTTTTTTGCCGGCGATCGACGCGTCGCTTGCCGGCATTTTACGGCATGTTTTTGCGGCTTTTTTCCCAATATTTCGTCCCAATTTTCCGGAACCCCTAAGGCCTTTTTGACATTTTTAAAATATGAATATATCAAATCGGCCCTCCAAAATTCGTTTTTGCAAGAATTAACACTATATCTTCAACCAAAATCGAGATATTAACTAATTTTTAACCTAACATTTTTAGCCAAAAATATACAATTTTTAACTTTGTCCACACGGTTTTAAGATTTGGAATTGAGTTAATTTATATTTTAAACACCGAAGAACACGAATTTAGTATTAATTTGAATATAATTTATATCGTTGAGAAGTTATGAGCAAAATAAAATACCCCGCAAATTTATTTCGTAAAATGCCGGCAAGCGATGCGTCGGTCGCCGACAAAAAAATTCATGAATTTACGGTGAAAACAGCTTTTAATAATTTGTACGTTTTTCCATCAAATTAAACTAAAATTGGTATATATATATATATATATATATATATATATATATATATATATATATATATATATATATATATATATATATATATATATACGGACTTCCAGCGAACCGATTTTGATGATTCTTTTTTTAAATGAAAGCTATGACCATATAGATGTGCACAAAATTAAAAATATTACAATTCCGACTATTTTAAATAAGGGCTTAAAGTTTTCACGTAAGTTCCGTGAATTAAGCAAGAGATGGCAGCACTTATTAATAAGTGAATGAGAATGGAGTACAGCAAATTAATGTAAAAAGTAAAATTTGCTGCAAGAATAATATTTTGTGTAATTTAAGGCCGGTTTATCAATGCAGGCTTAAATAATTTAACCTTTTAATTACAAGTTAAAACATTCAAACCTTTAATCATAAAGTTAACCTTAAAATGTCAGATAAATTTGTCAACTTTAATTAAATACTATTTTCCCGCTTTTAAACTAATAAAATTGATGAAACAATAAAATTAAAATAATATTGTTCCCTCATAGATTACAATAATGAATAAAATTGTTGTGTATAATTGAAAACACAAATGAAATGCATTGATTACAACAATAATAATATTTGTTGGTGACAATGAATTATATAGTTTATAAAATGAAATACCTCTAGCATCAAATCTTAAACTGGTCAATTATAGAGACTGTTTTTCCTAGAATTTATATTATTTTCTCTTTATAAATTGTATATTTTTAATATATTTGGGGTATATCTAGAAATAAAAAAGCGCCAATAATCAAACAGTGTATCCAACACTAAAAACAAAAGCACTAAATATCAGGTGTGTCAAATGTTGAAAGAATAACTTTATATTTATAAAATTAACACGAAATATATAAAAATTATTAATAATAAATAGTTATTATTATAAACTGAAGTGTTTTTCATTCATTTTACTTCGAATTGTCACCGAAAATATTGTAAGTATAGGTTAACTAAACTTTGTTTCATATTTTCAAGTCCCGCTCTCTATAATAACCTTATTATTATTCTTTTTATCTAATATATATTTATAATATTTAATTTTTTCTTACCTCTGTGTCATTCCACCACATATGAAGTCGATAATTTCGTAAAATACTCGAATGTTCATTAACATGGTCTAATGCAAGTTTTACAGATGGCATAACGCCTCGTCCTGTAAAAATCACATAAATCATCACGTAATTTACACTTTCCGCACTAGTTTTATAATTTACCTGTGTTTGAATTTTCAACACCGCGACCAAACGGAAAAAATCCGGCAATGTACACATCGTGTCTTCGATTGTCGACATTTGGTTTTTGAGTAATGGAAAATTGAAAATTAAAAATAAGTATCACTATAATATTAACTAACATTATTATTATTTTGTATCGATTTGTATATTATTTCTTCGTTATAACAGTTTGAAATTGGTTTTAAAACAAGATTTTAATACTACGAATAGATATTCGCTTAAATATTTATTTAAAACAAACATTTCAATGGATCAAATGATAAGAAAATATAAAAAAATAATCAAATTGCGTATTAAACACTCTTATTTGATATTATTTACTGTTATTTGATTTGAAAACGGTCAAAGTCTGAAAAACTGTGTCAGAGAAATATTATTCTATATATATTTTATAAATTCGAGCTTTATTGATCGAATATTTAGTTTTAGATCTTTCCGCAGGTTAAAATAAAGGCGCTGTCTTCATAAATTTAACATTTATTAAAATTATAAAACAAATAATTGTTTTATATAAATTTTTGACGTTTATCTTTATCGTGAATTGTTTATAACAAATTTTAAAACAAATTCCAGGTGTGATACGTAGTGACATCTGTGATGAATCGTTGAACTATTCGACAAAATTTCGATGTAAAATTAGTTTTTTTACTACTTTAAATAATGTTTTATGTTAAAATTTTTATATTTATGAACAAAACAACATATTTATAATTAAAATTAATATTTTTTTTCATATTTAATGTTCAAATATTGGTAGTTCCGTAGCGTTCATCTTGTCAACGTTTATTGGTTTTCATTCATAACAATATGAATTATTTTCAATAATTCAACGTTTATTTTGTATAATTTATATAAAAAAATGTTCTTAATACTATAATCTAATAATTTATTACAACTTTGAAGTATATTTGCGACTCAAAATGACTTAATTTCAATGAGAAACATCGTTTTTATAATTGAAAAAATCCCAAACGTTCTTCAAAATTTCGATTTAAAATTAGTTGTTTTACTACTTTAAACAATGTTTTATGTTAAAAATTTTGTATTTATGAACAAATACAACATATTTATAATTAAAATTAATATTTTTTTTCATATTTAATGTTCAAATATTGGTAGTTCCGTAGCATTCATCTTGTCAACGTTTATTGGTTATGAATTCATAACAATATGAATTATTTTCAATAATTCAACGTTTATTTTGTATAATTTATATTAAAAAATGTTCTAAGTACTATAATCTAATAATTTATTACAACTTTGAAGTATATTTGTGACTCAAAGTGATTTAATTTCAATCAGAAACATCGTTTTTATATTTGAAAGAAATCCCAAACGTTCTTTAAAATTTCAATTTAAAATTAGTGTTTTTACTACCTTAAATAATGTTTTATGTTAAAATTTTTATATTTATGAACAAAACAACATATTTATAATTAAAATTAATATTTTTTTTCATATTTAATGTTCGAATATTGGTAGTTCCGTAGCGTTCATCTTGTCAACGTTTATTGGTTATGAATTCATAACAATATGAATTATTTTCAATAATTCAACGTTTATTTCGTATAATTTATATAAAAAAATGTTCTAAATACTATAATCTAATAATTTATTACAACTTTGAAGTATATTTGCGACTCAAAGTGACTTAATTTTAATCAGAAACATCGTTTTTATAATTGAGAGAAATCCCAGACGATCTATTTAAAATTAGTTTTTTTACTAGTTTAAATAATGTTTTATGTTAAAATAAACTAATTATGAACAAAATTAACATATTTATAATTAAAATTAATATGTATTTTCATATTTAATGTTCGAATATTGGTAGTTCCGTAGCGTCCATGTTGTCAACGCTTATAGGTTATGAATTCATAACAATATTAATTATTTTCAATAATTAAACGTTTATTTCGTATAATTTATATAAAAAATGTTGTAAATACTATAATCTAATAATTTATTACAACCCTGAAGTGTATTTGTGACTCAAAGTGACTTAATTTTAATCAGAAACATCGTTTTTATAATGGAAAGAAATCCCAGACGTTCTTCGAAGCTTGTACAAAGCAAAAAAGACTTAAAATCTGCTAAAAACTATAGAATAAAGAAAGAAAAATGTTGTAAAAAATCTGAAAAACATGATTTCTTTACAGATTTGAAAAAAACGCGACGAAATCTCACCAAGAAAAGCGTTGAAAAGATAACTGCAAGCAAACTGACTGTAAGTTTACTGTTTTTCTTTAATAATATTATAATAAAACACTTGATATTTATATAGGTTCGTTCAAAAACCCTAAATTATGCCGTGAGATCCGTATACGCTTCAAAAGGTAATTTGTGTGTTCTAAAAATTTAATACAAGTTCTCAAAACATTTTTGAATATTTAGAGAGCGTTTCGACATTAGAGGAGGATTCCCAAGCTGTAATCGACGAAGATTTATTCAAATTAATCGATTTGCGTGATCGCGATGATAAAAAAATTGACCCAGAAAATGTACAAGTCGACCAATTAACTTTTCCCGCCAAAATTAACCCGATTAACGAAACACAAAACAAAAGTGTTTTTCAAGAAATAGAGGAAAAGTTTAAGCGATTAGGGCCTTTTGTTGAAAATAGGGCAGAGCCCTATTTAATATCTGACATAAATTTAAAAGATTTGGTCCAAAAAAAACTCGACAACCAAAACAAATTAATTTTAAATTATTGGGAATCGACATTTCAAAAATTTTTCAGTTTCCGAAACTTTTCAAATATATTCGTTAAAATAATAAAAAATCAAAGTAAAATTAATGAAATCGCCACTCTTTACGAAATAAAAATAAGGTTTAATAAAACCCCCCTATCAGAAACTTTCGTAAAACGGAAGTTTCGTAAACGTTGCAATAATTTAACAAATTTGCAAAATTTAAATGGTAAACTAATAATGGCGGATGAGAGCAAAACATTAATTGAAAAACATGACGAAAATGTAATTTCCACGCCCAAAAAAAGGTTTCCAAAAGTTTCGTACACCACTCCTGAAAATCAAAAAATATCCATTAAAGATTTCGATTTTACATGTTCGAAATTTACGCCAGCGATTCGATTAAACGACAAAAAATACATCGAATTGAATAAAGACGTTTTGTTAGACCCGAATTTTGGGGCGAATTTCAATATTCCAGAGGCCCAAAAAAATTATTTACTCTCTGAAACTTTAAGGGCTGAAAAAATGGAAACTTTAAACATTAATAATATATTTGAACGCCCTAAAAAACCGAAAACTGTTGTTAAAAAACGCCGTTTATCATTCGAAACTTCGTTTAGCCCGAGTCCGAAATTATTTAGCCCCCAAAGACGATTAGTTTTCTCCGATATTTTGGACGACGAAAATTTTGATTTGTGCCTTTTGGATAAAAAGAAGTGTCCGCCTAATTTTGGGACGAGTAGAATGACGCCCAAAAGAGGTCTCGAATCGATATTAAGCCCTACGGAACTTGAGTTACGGAAAAAAGCGGAAGAATCAAAAAATAAAAAATTTGCCGGGGTTTCTATGCCAAAAAATATTGGGACGCCTGTGTTTAAATACGGCCCGAATTTTTTTAATTAAGTTTATCATAATTTAAAGCCAAAGATTGTAGGTACAAATTACTTTTAGCAAAATGCTAATTTATTTATTTAAATTGTAAAATAATATTTATTATTTCAAATATGTCATATTTAAATAAAATATTCTCGTATTACAATTGTTTTATTATTTATCAACAATAAAAAAAGTAAGTGAAGCCTAACGTATTAAACATTTAATTTTTGTGCTCAACTGGTGGCAACATTGACAATATGGCGGCAAAATTGGTAATGTCATTTTTGTGGTTATTTGAAGTTTGCACCTAATTTTTGGATAATTCGGGTTGAAATTAAGGGTTAACATTACGAAAAATGAAATCTACGATGTTTTTTTATATATTATACCAACTTTTGAACTGTTCAAATTAATTATTTTAAAAGTAACGAACGAATTTGTAATTTAGGAACACGACAGAAAATTGGTATTGTCATTTTTGTGGTTATATAAAGTTTGCACATATTTTTTTGATATTTAGGGTTAAAAATAAGGGTCGACAGTACGAAAAATAAAATCTACGATGTTTTTTATATATTATACCAACTTTTGAACTGTTCAAATTATTTATTTTAAAAGTTATGAACGAATTTGTAATTTAGGAACACGACAGAAAATTGGTATTGTCATTTTTGTGGTTATATAAAGTTTGCACATATTTTTTTGATATTTAGGGTTAAAAATAAGGGTCGACAGTACGAAAAATGAAATCTACGATGTTTTTTATATATTATACCAACTTTTGAACTGTTAAAATTAATTATTTTAAAAGTTACGAACGAATTTGTAAATTAGGAATGCGACAGAAATTGGCATTGTCATTTCTGTGGTTATATGAAGTTTGCACCCAAGTTTTAAATATTTAGGGTTGAAATTAAGGGTTAACATTACGAAAAATGAAATCTACGATGTTTTTTATATATTATACCCTCTTTTAAACTGTAGAAATTAATTATTTTAAAAGTTATAAACGAATTTGTAAATTAGGAATACGACAGAAAATTGGCATTGTCATTTTTGTGGTTATATGAAGTTTGGACCCAAATTTTGAATATTTAAGCTTGAAATTAAGGGTTAACATTACGAAAAATGAAATCTACGATGTTTTTTATATATTATACCAACTTTTGGACTGTTCAAATTAATTATTTTACAAGTTATGAACGAATTTGTAATTTAGGAATGCGACAGAAAATTGGCGTTGTCATTTCTGTGGTTAAACTATTATTCACGAAAGATGACTATTCAAGGTCATTTGTGAGCCGTCTGATATAATATTACATGCAGATAACTTCATTGCATTTCGTATACATAGGCGTGCAACATGAAATATTTATGGACACATTTTAACTGAAAAAATAAGAGTAATTTATTTGAAAATTATGTTTCTTTCTAAATAATGCCCTTCTGAATGATTTATGTTCTTCACTTATATTTTTGCAAATTTAAAAACATAGACTCAACTATAAACCAAGGAATAATAATTTGATTTAAACGGTAACGCCACTGGGTAAGTATTAGCACAGAGGGCAGTGTAGTAGATAATTAGGTATCTGTAATTCTACGACATACGTCATTATTATTTATAGTGGGTTGGAAAGTAATGCCACTATTTACGTATATCTGTCACACTACATAAATTAAATAAACATAGGTCAAATAATCTTTCTCTTTCTAATACAAAATGTTGTTAAGCTACTGCTGTAAAGTGATGTGTATTCTTTCTTCGAACAAATGACATTGAATAGTCATCTTTCGTGAATAATAGTATATATGAAGTTTGCACCCAAGTTTTAAATATTTAGGGTTGAAATTAAGGTCTAATAGTACAAAAATGAAATCTACGATGTTTTTTATATATTATACCAACTTTTGAATTGTTAAAATTAATTATTTTAAAAGTTACGAACGAATTTGTAAATTAGGAATACGACAGAAAATTGGCGTTATCATTCTTGTGGTTATATGAAGTTTGCACCCAAGTTTTGAATATTTAGGGTAGAAATTAAGGGTTAAAAGTACAAAAATGAAATCTACGATGTTTTTTATATATTATAACAGCTTTTGGACTGTTCAAATTAATTATTTTACAAGTTATGAACGAATTTGTAATTTAGGAACAAGGCCTAGAATTTGATGAAAATTTGTATTGATTGTATTGAAGTTTGCACCTTTTTTTGGGTATTTAGGGTTGAAATTAAGAGTCGACAGTGTAAAAAGCGTGTTCTACAGGGTTTAAAATATAAATTGACCGAGTTTCGAACTTTAAAACTGTCTGGACAAAGTTTAATTTAAATATTTCTGTAATGACGCACGTCGCAAATATTTCGTAATTCTTCCAAAACAAAACTTTTATTTGGTCTTAAATTTGGCTGAAATTTACAGGATACGTATAAAATTAACTGAAAATCATTTATTTATACTTAAAATACGTTAACTTTGTTGAATTTTTAATAAAAATATTTGAATTGACATTTAATTTCGAGGTTAAAGTGTATTGTCCAACCTGCATAACATTCAGTTAACGCACCGCTCATTAAAACAATAAATACATAAATTATACTGTATAATACAATTATTTTATATTTATTGTAATACTTATGGCCTATAGATGCGTAAAATATATGCAAATGATTTTATTTAGCTTTAATTAATATTTTGACGTTAGTCAGAGTTCAGAATTTTTGTGCTCAACTGGTGGCAACATTGACAATATGGCGACTAGTTTTTATAACAAGAAAGACGTCAACAATTAATGAAAATAATAAATTATAAACGTACAACAATGATTAGAGCTATGAAACTTAAGAAATGTTTAAATAAAGGTACAGGGATTGTGTATTAAATAATAAAAATGTTCTATATTTTTACTCGTTGACGGTGCTATAGCAGATGTAGTGACATTAAAATGACAGCGTTTTGTGAACAATACGTTAATATATTTGTGATTTCGTTTGCTACAAGTGTTGTTTATTGTTGTGGACAGTTGTACAAAATTGCTGTGCAGACGGGCGCACAGACAGACTTCGCTTGCCGTGATCCTGGAGCTGTTGAACTTGGGAAACTTCTTGGACAATTGCCCGAAGACAGCGTGTGAAAATGGGGCCCTGCAACCGTGAGGAGTCGCCGAGCAGATGAACAGCGGGGCAGACAGTACAACTTGAAGCTGTTAAGGTAGGAAAAGTTGTTTTTTATGAAGTTTATAACCTCCAACTACTCGAAATTCTAACGAATTAACCAATACTCGAAATGGCAGTCATACAGCGTTTATTTTTTCAAGTAAAGTACCCCTTCTGTGCACCCCAGAGGTTTGGTAATTTTTATATGAATGTAATGTTAAATAATTACCTCGAATATAAATTTTCAAATTTTTAACTCTGTTAGTTTAGGAAATATTCAAAATTATTCGAATTTTTTTCAAGTAAAGTTCACCTTCTGTGCCCCCCAGAGGTTTGGTAATTTTTATATGAATGCAATGTTAAATAATTACCTCGGATATAAGATTTCAAATTTTAAACTCTGTTAGTTTAGGAAATATTCAAAAAAAGTCGAGTTTTTTTCAAGTAAAGTTCACCTTCTGTGCCCCCCAGAGGTTTGGTAATTTTTATATGAATACAATGTTAAATAATTACCTCGGATATAAGATTTCAAATTTTTAACTCTGATAGTTTAAGAAATATTCAAGAAAAATCAAATTTTCTTCAAGTAAAGTACCCCTTCTGTGCCCCCCACAGGTTTGGTAATTTTTATATGAATGCAATGTTAAATAATTACCTCGGATATAAGATTTCAAATTTTTAACTCTGATAGTTTAAGAAATATTCAAGAAAAATCAAAAAAAAATTAAGTAAAGTACCCCTTCTGTGCCCCCCACAGGTTTGGTAATTTTTATATGTATGCAATGTTAAATAATTACCTCGGATATAAGATTTCAAATTTTAAACTCTGGTAGTTTTGGAAATATTCAAGAAAAATCAAATTTTTTTCAAGTAAAGTACCCCTTCTGTGCACCCCACAGGTTTGGTAATTTTTATATGTATGCAATGTTAAATAATTACCTCGGATATAAGATTTCAAATTTTTAACTCTGACAGTTTAAGAAATATTCAAGAAAAATCAAATTTTCTTCAAGTAAAGTACCCCTTCTGTGCCCCCCACAGGTTTGGTAATTTTTATATGAATGCAATGTTAAATAATTACTTTGGATATAAGATTTCAAATTTTTAACTCTGATAGTTTAAGAAATATTCAAGAAAAATCAAATTTTTTTCAAGTAAAGTACCCCTTCTGTGCACCCCACAGGTTTGGTAATGTTTATATGTATGCAATGTTAAATAATTACCTCGGATATAAGATTTCAAATTTTTAACTCTGACAGTTTAAGAAATATTCAAGAAAAATCAAATTTTCTTCAAGTAAAGTACCCCTTCTGTGCCCCCCACAGGTTTGGTAATTTTTATATGAATGCAATGTTAAATAATTACTTTGGATATAAGATTTCAAATTTTTAACTCTGACAGTTTAAGAAATATTCAAGAAAAATCAAATTTTCTTCAAGTAAAGTACCCCTTCTGTGCCCCCCACAGGTTTGGTAATTTTTATATGAATGCAATGTTAAATAATTACCTCGGATATAAGATTTCAAATTTTTAACTCTGATAGTTTAAGAAATATTCAAGAAAAATCAAAAAAAAATTAAGTAAAGTACCCCTTCTGTGCCCCCCACAGGTTTGGTAATTTTTATATGTATGCAATGTTAAATAATTACCTCGGATATAAGATTTCAAATTTTAAACTCTGATAGTTTTGGAAATATTCAAGAAAAATCAAATTTTTTTCAAGTAAAGTACCCCTTCTGTGCACCCCACAGGTTTGGTAATTTTTATATGTATGCAATGTTAAATAATTACCTCGGATATAAGATTTCAAATTTTTAACTCTGACAGTTTAAGAAATATTCAAGAAAAATCAAATTTTCTTCAAGTAAAGTACCCCTTCTGTGCCCCCCAGAGGTTTGGTAATTTTTATATGAATGCAATGTTAAATAATTACCTCGGATATAAGATTTCAAATTTTTAACTCTGACAGTTTAAGAAATATTCAAGAAAAATCAAATTTTCTTCAAGTAAAGTACCCCTTCTGTGCCCCCCACAGGTTTGGTAATTTTTATATGAATGCAATGTTAAATAATTACTTTGGATATAAGATTTCAAATTTTTAACTCTGATAGTTTAAGAAATATTCAAGAAAAATCAAATTTTTTTCAAGTAAAGTACCCCTTCTGTGCCCCCCAGAGATTTGGTAATTTTTGTATGAATGCAATGTTAAATAATTACCTCGGATATAAGAATTCAAATTTTTAACTTTGATAGTTTAAGAAATATTCAAGAAAAATCAAATTTTTTTTAAGTAAAGTACCCCTTCTGTGCCCCCCACAGGTTTGGTAATTTTTATATGAATGCAATGTTAAATAATTACTTTGGATATAAGATTTCAAATTTTTAACTCTGATAGTTTAAGAAATATTCAAGAAAAATCAAATTTTTTTCAAGTAAAGTACCCCTTCTGTGCCCCCCAGAGATTTGGTAATTTTTGTATGAATGCAATGTTAAATAATTACCTCGGATATAAGAATTCAAATTTTTAACTTTGATAGTTTAAGAAATATTCAAGAAAAATCAAATTTTTTTTAAGTAAAGTACCCCTTCTGTGCCCCCCACAGGTTTGGTAATTTTTATATGAATGCAATGTTAAATAATTACCTCGGATATAAGATTTCAAATTTTTAACTCTGATAGTTTAGGAAATATTCAAGAAAAATCAAATTTTTTTCAAGTAAAGTACCCCTTTTGTGCCCCCCAGAAATTTGGTAATTTTTATATGAACGCAATGTTAAATAATTAACTTAGATGTAAGGTTTCATATTTTTATCCATGTTAGTTTAGGAGATATTTAAAAAAAGTCTATTTTCAAAAAGGGTGCCCCATCATTACGATTGTCAAGTATGTAGGCCATAATTATTACCATAATGTTCCCCACTTCAATAACGTCGAGTGCATATTGATTTTCTGACAGAGAGAGATATATTGTAAGACAGAGACAACACGACATAGAATAACAAAGATCGGAGTGAACACTTACTCAAAAATATTTGTTTATTTTAGACAGAGAGGTGAATATATAACTATTTCATTCTAATGAACTCTTCTTATTACTTTAATTTTTATTGGGAAACGTGGTGTTCAGTCCACGTGTGTTTATATCTCGGTGATCATAGAGTAATACAGACAGGAGTGAACACCATGTTTCCTAATAAAATTTACAGTAATAAGAAGACTTCATTAAAATGAAATAGTTATATATTCACCTCTTCGTCTAAAATGAACAAATATTTGCGAGTGAGTGTTCACTCCGATCTGTGTTATTCTATGTCGTGTTGTCTCTGTCTTACAATATATCTTTCTCTGTCAGAAAATCAATATGCACTCGCCGTTATTGAAGTAGGGAACATTATGGTAATAATTATGGCCAACATACTTGACAATCGGAATGATGGGGCACCCTTTTTGCAAATTGACTTTTTTTAAATATCTCCTAAACTAACATAAATAAAAATTTGAAACTTTGCATCTATGTAAATTATTTAACATTGCGTTCATATAAAAATTACCAAATTTCTGGGGGGTTCAGAAGGGGTACTTTACTTGAAAAAAATTCGGTTTTTCTTTAATATTTCCTAAACTAACAGATATAAAAATTTGAAATCTTATATCCGAGGTAATTATTTAACCTTACATTCGTATAAAAATTACCAAACCTCTGGGGCGCACAGAAGGGGTACTTTACTTGAAAAAAATTCGGTTTTTCTTGAATATTTCCTAAACTAACAGATATAAAAATTTGAAATCTTATATCCGAGGTAATTATTTAACCTTACATTCATATAAAAATTACCAAACCTCTGGGGGGCTCAGAAGGGGTACTTTACTTGAAAAAAATCGGTTTTTCTTGAATATTTCCTAAACTAACAGAGATAAAAATCTGAAATCTTATATCCGAGGTAATTATTTAACATTGCATTCATATAAAAATTACCAAACCTCTGGGGGGCACAGAAGGGGTACTTTACTTGAAAAATATTCGATTTTTCTTGAATATTTCCTAAACTAACAGATATAAAAATTTGAAATCTTATATCCGAGGTAATTATTTAACCTTACATTCATATAAAAATTACCAAACCTCTGGGGGGTTCAGAAGGGGTACTTTACTTGAAAAATATTCGATTTTTCTTGAATATTCCCTAAACTAACAGAGATAAAAATCTGAAATCTTATATCCGAGGTAATTATTTAACCTTACATTCATATAAAAATTACCAAACCTCTGGGGGGTTCAGAAGGGGTACTTTACTTGAAAAATATTCGATTTTCTTGAATATTCCCTAAACTAACAGAGATAAAAATCTGAAATCTTATATCCGAGGTAATTATTTAACGTTGCATTCATATAAAAATTACCAAACCTCTGGGGGGCTCAGAAGGGATACTTTACTTGAAAAAAAATCGGTTTTTCTTGAATATTTCCTAAACTAACAAATATAAAAATTTGAAATCTTATATCCGAGGTAATTATTTAACATTGCATTCATATAAAAATTACCAAACCTCTGGGGGGCACAGAAGGGGTACTTTACTTGAAAAAAATTCGGTTTTTCTTGAATATTTCCTAAACTAACAAATATAAAAATTTGAAATCTTATATCCGAGGTAATTATTTAACATTGCATTCATATAAAAATTACCAAACCTCTGGGGGGCTCAGAAGGGGTACTTTACTTGAAAAATATTCGATTTTTCTTGAATATTTCCTAAACTAACAGATATAAAAATTTGAAATCTTATATCCGAGGTAATTATTTAACCTTACATTCATATAAAAATTACCAAACCTCTGGGGGGTTCAGAAGGGGTACTTTACTTGAAAAATATTCGATTTTTCTTGAATATTCCCTAAACTAACAGAGATAAAAATCTGAAATCTTATATCCGAGGTAATTATTTAACGTTGCATTCATATAAAAATTACCAAACCTCTGGGGGGCTCAGAAGGGGTACTTTACTTGAAAAAAAATCGGTTTTTCTTGAATATTTCCTAAACTAACAAATATAAAAATTTGAAATCTTATATCCGAGGTAATTATTTAACATTGCATTCATATAAAAATTACCAAACCTCTGGGGGGCTCAGAAGGGGTACTTTACTTGAAAAAAATTCGGTTTTTCTTGAATATTTCCTAAACTAACAAATATAAAAATTTGAAATCTTATATCCGAGGTAATTATTTAACATTGCATTCATATAAAAATTACCAAACCTCTGGGGGGCTCAGAAGGGGTACTTTACTTGAAAAAAATTCGGTTTTTCTTGAATATTTCCTAAACTAACAAATATAAAAATTTGAAATCTTATATCCGAGGTAATTATTTAACCTTACATTCATATAAAAATTACCAAACCTCTGGGGGGCACAGAAGTGGTACTTTACTTGAAAAAAATTCGGTTTTTCTTGAATATTTCCTAAACGAACAGATATAAAAATTTGAAATCTTATATCCGAGGTAATTATCTAACATTGCATTCATATAAAAATTACCAAACCTCTGGGGGGCTCAGAAGGGGTACTTTACTTGAAAAAAATTCGGTTTTTCTTGAGTATTTCCTAAACTAACAGATATAAAAGTCTGAAATCTTATATCCGAGGTAATTATTTAACATTGCATTCATATAAAAATTACCAAACCTCTGGGGGGCTCAGAAGGGGTACTTTACTTGAAAAAAATTCGGTTTTTCTTGAATATTTCCTAAACTAACAGATATAAAAGTCTGAAATCTTATATCCGAGGTAATTATTTAACGTTGCATTCATATAAAAATTACCAAACCTCTGGGGGGCTCAGAAGGGGTACTTTACTTGAAAAAAATTCGGTTTTTCTTGAATATTTCCTAAACTAACAGAGATAAAAATCTGAAATCTTATATCCGAGGTAATTATTTAACCTTACATTCATATAAAAATTACCAAACCTCTGGGGGGCTCAGAAGGGGTACTTTACTTTAAAAAAATTCGACTTTTCTTGAATATTTCCTAAACTAACAGAGTTAAAAATTTGAAAATTTATATCTAAGTTTTGTATACGTTAACTAGGGACAAAGGGCTAATGGATATCCAAATTTGAGCCCATAGGGGTTGATATTAAGGGAGTTATTGAAGTGTGAAGTGGGTTTTCGGAAATAACTGTCTAATAATGTTTTTCTGTGTAATTACAGGATCAACAGCGGGCCAAGGACCACTTAAGGACATCTCAGGATACATTATTAAATAATTAATTTAATTATAAAATTTAGTTAGTGTATGATATATTCACCCATGAATTTCTTTTAGCTTATAATACAAATAAAATGTTTATAATTGTTGTAATTGTGATTGTTGTTTATTTATTGTATATACTATTATTAATTTTGTAACAATAATGTACTTGTAATTGTTGCAATAAATATTTATTTTTATTTTAAAAAATGTTTTATTTATTCTTTTTCAGATAGCTATTTATTCTAAAGCGTATACCCTTTAAAAAGCTTTAAATTCGCTAAAAAAAATTTGGTCGTGCATAGATGCTACCTGAAAGTAGCATCTATGCACCGAAAAAGTGTTTATTGCGGACATAGATGCTACCTTAAGGTAGCATCTATCCACCAAATCTGTCTAAAAAACCGTGCATAGATGCTACTTTCAGGTAGCATCTACGTACCAAATCTGTCTAAAAAACCGTGTATGAATGCTTCTTTGAAGCATCCATGCACGCTGAAAAATTTTTTTTCGTGCATGGATACTTCCTGAAAGTAGCACCACTTGTCGAATTTTGTTGAAAATTTTCGATGGTATCAGGATAACAGGAATCCGAAGAGCACTTTCGGCACCACTTTTGTCCATTTTTGTTGAAAATTTCTGATGGTATCGGGATAACAGGAATGCAAAGAGCACTTTCGTCACCACTTTTGTCCGATTTTGTTAAAAAATTTTGATGGTATCAGGATAACAGGAATCCAAAGAGCACTCCTAATAGAAGCATCCATGAACGGATTTTCGAGTGCTCTTTGGATTCCTGTTATCCTGATACCATCAAATTTTTTTAACAAAGTCGGACAAAAGTGGTGACGAAAGTGCTCTTTGCATTCCTGTTATCCCGATACCATCAGAAATTTTCAACAAAAATGGACAAAAGTGAATGGATTGTTCCTGAAAGTGGCACCACTTTTGTCGTATTTTGTTGAAAATTTCTGATGGTATCCGGATAACAGAAAGGAGAAGAGCACTTCAAAAATTTAAAATGTATGTTTTTCACTGAAAATCAATAATAGGGGTTGTAAAATAAAATATATTATTATTTTATATAAGTTTTATTCATTTTAAAACAAATACAATGTATTTTACAATAAATGACACCCAATAAAATATACAGCACATTCTAAAATTGTTTATCACTCAATAACTACGGCTCTAATTAATTTTTAAAAACTAACTTAACAAATACGGACGTAGGACTCTACGTAGAGTTCAAATTTTCAAGAATCGACGCAAAATTCCAATTACTTAAAGAGTTATTAAAGAAATTGTAAATTTCTTTTATCTATGACATTTTTGAAACTTTAATAACTCCGGCCCTGGTCTATTTTTAAAGACTAACTTAACAAATACAGACGTAGAACTCCACGTAGAGTTCAAATTTTCAAGAATCGATTCAAAATTCCAATTACTTAAAGAGTTATTAAAGAAAATGTAATTTTTTTTATCTATGACATTTTTAAAACTTTAATAACTCCGGCCCTGGTTAATTTTTAAAGACTAACTTAACAAATACAGACGTAGAACTCCACGTAGAGTTCAAATTTTCAAGAATCGATTCAAAATTCCAATTACTTAAAGAGTTATTAAAGAAAATGTAATTTTTTTTATCTATGACATTTTTGAAACTTTAATAACTCCGGCCCTGGTCAATTTTTGAAAACTAATTTAACAAATATGGACGTAGAACTTCACGTAGAGTTCAAATTTTTAAGAATCGACACAAAATTCCAATTACTTCAAGAGTTATTAAAGAAAATGTAAATTTCTTTTATCTATGACATTTTTGAAACTTTAATAACTCCGGCCCTGGTTAATTTTTAAAGACTAACTTAACAAATACAGACGTAGAACTCCACGTGGAGTTCAAATTTTCAAGAATCGATTCAAAATTCCAATTACTTAAAGAGTTATTAAAGAAAATGTAATTTTTTTTTATCTATGACATTTTTGAAACTTTAATAACTCCGGCCCTGGTCAATTTTTGAAAACTAATTTAACAAATATGGACGTAGAACTCCACGTAGAGTTCAAATTTTCAAGAATCGATTCAAAATTCCAATTACTTCAAGAGTTATTAAAGAAAATGTAAATTTCTTTTATCTATGACATTTTTGAAACTTTAATAACTCCGGCCCTGGTTAATTTTTAAAGACTAACTTAACAAATACAGACGTAGAACTCCACGTGGAGTTCAAATTTTCAAGAATCGATTCAAAATTCCAATTACTTAAAGAGTTATTAAAGAAAATGTAATTTTTTTTTATCTATGACATTTTTGAAACTTTAATAACTCCGGCCCTGGTCAATTTTTGAAAACTAATTTAACAAATATGGACGTAGAACTCCACGTAGAGTTCAAATTTTCAAGAATCGATTCAAAATTCCAATTACTTCAAGAGTTATTAAAGAAAATGTAAATTTCTTTTATCTATGACATTTTTGAAACTTTAATAACTCCGGCCCTGGTTAATTTTTAAAAACTAACTTAACAAATACAGACGTAGAACTCCACGTAGAGTTCAAATTTTCAAGAATCGATTCAAAATTCCAATTACTTCAAGAGTTATTAAAGAAAATGTAAATTTCTTTTATCTATGACATTTTTGAAACTTTAATAACTCCGGCCCTGGTTAATTTTTAAAGACTAACTTAACAAATACAGACGTAGAACTCCACGTGGAGTTCAAATTTTCAAGAATCGATTCAAAATTCCAATTACTTCAAGAGTTATTAAAGAAAATGTAATTTTTTTTTATCTATGACATTTTTGAAACTTTAATAACTCCGGCCCTGGTCAATTTTTGAAAACTAATTTAACAAATATGGACGTAGAACTCCACGTAGAGTTCAAATTTTCAAGAATCGATTCAAAATTCCAATTACTTCAAGAGTTATTAAAGAAAATGTAAATTTCTTTTATCTATGACATTTTTGAAACTTTAATAACTCCGGCCCTGGTTAATTTTTAAAGACTAACTTAACAAATACAGACGTAGAACTCCACGTGGAGTTCAAATTTTCAAGAATCGATTCAAAATTCCAATTACTTAAAGAGTTATTAAAGAAAATGTAATTTTTTTTTATCTATGACATTTTTGAAACTTTAATAACTCCGGCCCTGGTCAATTTTTGAAAACTAATTTAACAAATATGGACGTAGAACTCCACGTAGAGTTCAAATTTTCAAGAATCGATTCAAAATTCCAATTACTTCAAGAGTTATTAAAGAAAATGTAAATTTCTTTTATCTATGACATTTTTGAAACTTTAATAACTCCGGCCCTGGTTAATTTTTAAAAACTAACTTAACAAATACAGACGTAGAACTCCACGTAGAGTTCAAATTTTCAAGAATCGATTCAAAATTCCAATTACTTCAAGAGTTATTAAAGAAAATGTAAATTTCTTTTATCTATGACATTTTTGAAACTTTAATAACTCCGGCCCTGGTTAATTTTTAAAGACTAACTTAACAAATACAGACGTAGAACTCCACGTGGAGTTCAAATTTTCAAGAATCGATTCAAAATTCCAATTACTTCAAGAGTTATTAAAGAAAATGTAATTTTTTTTTATCTATGACATTTTTGAAACTTTAATAACTCCGGCCCTGGTCAATTTTTGAAAACTAATTTAACAAATATGGACGTAGAACTCCACGTAGAGTTCAAATTTTCAAGAATCGATTCAAAATTCCAATTACTTCAAGAGTTATTAAAGAAAATGTAAATTTCTTTTATCTATGACATTTTTGAAACTTTAATAACTCCGGCCCTGGTTAATTTTTAAAAACTAACTTAACAAATACAGACGTAGAACTCCACGTAGAGTTCAAATTTTCAAGAATCGATTCAAAATTCCGATTACTTCAAGAGTTATTAAAGAAAATGTAAATTTCTTTTATCTATGACATTTTTGAAACTTTAGTAACTCCGGCCCTGGTTAATTTTTAAAAACTTACTTAACAAATACAGACGTAGAACTCCACGTAGAGTTTAAATTTTCAAGAATCGATTCAAAATTCCAATTACTTCAAGAGTTATTAAAGAAAATGTAAATTTCTTTTATCTATGACATTTTTGAAACTTTAATAACTCCGGCCCTGGTTAATTTTTAAAATCTAACTTAACAAATACAGACGTAGAACTCCACGTAGAGTTCAAATTTTCAAGAATCGATTCAAAATTCCAATTACTTCAAGAGTTATTAAAGAAAATGTAAATTTCTTTTATCTATGACATTTTTGAAACTTTAATAACTCCGGCCCTGGTTAATTTTTAAAAACTAACTTAACAAATACAGACGTAGAACTCCACGTAGAGTTCAAATTTTCAAGAATCGATTCAAAATTCCGATTACTTCAAGAGTTATTAAAGAAAATGTAAATTTCTTTTATCTATGACATTTTTGAAACTTTAGTAACTCCGGCCCTGGTTAATTTTTAAAAACTTACTTAACAAATACAGACGTAGAACTCCACGTAGAGTTTAAATTTTCAAGAATCGATTCAAAATTCCAATTACTTCAAGAGTTATTAAAGAAAATGTAAATTTCTTTTATCTATGACATTTTTGAAACTTTAATAACTCCGGCCCTGGTTAATTTTTAAAAACTAACTTAACAAATACAGACGTAGAACTCCACGTAGAGTTCAAATTTTCAAGAATCGATTCAAAATTCCAATTACTTCAAGAGTTATTAAAGAAAATGTAAATTTCTTTTATCTATGACATTTTTGAAACTTTAATAACTCCGGCCCTGGTTAATTTTTAAAAACTAACTTAACAAATACAGACGTAGAACTCCACGTAGAGTTCAAATTTTCAAGAATCGATTCAAAATTCCGATTACTTCAAGAGTTATTAAAGAAAATGTAAATTTCTTTTATCTATGACATTTTTGAAACTTTAGTAACTCCGGCCCTGGTTAATTTTTAAAAACTTACTTAACAAATACAGACGTAGAACTCCACGTAGAGTTTAAATTTTCAAGAATCGATTCAAAATTCCAATTACTTCAAGAGTTATTAAAGAAAATGTAAATTTCTTTTATCTATGACATTTTTGAAACTTTAATAACTCCGGCCCTGGTTAATTTTTAAAAACTAACTTAACAAATACAGACGTAGAACTCCACGTAGAGTTCAAATTTTCAAGAATCGATTCAAAATTCCAATTACTTCAAGAGTTATTAAAGAAAATGTAAATTTCTTTTATCTATGACATTTTTGAAACTTTAATAACTCCGGCCCTGGTTAATTTTTAAAAACTAACTTAACAAATACAGACGTAGAACTCCACGTAGAGTTCAAATTTTCAAGAATCGATTCAAAATTCCAATTACTTCAAGAGTTATTAAAGAAAATGTAAATTTCTTTTATCTATGACATTTTTGAAACTTTAATAACTCCGGCCCTGGTTAATTTTTAAAAACTAACTTAACAAATACAGACGTAGAACTCCACGTAGAGTTCAAATTTTCAAGAATCGATTCAAAATTCCAATTACTTCAAGAGTTATTAAAGAAAATGTAAATTTCTTTTATCTATGACATTTTTGAAACTTTAATAACTCCGGCCCTGGTTAATTTTTAAAAACTAACTTAACAAATACAGACGTAGAACTCCACGTAGAGTTCAAATTTTCAAGAATCGATTCAAAATTCCAATTACTTCAAGAGTTATTAAAGAAAATGTAAATTTCTTTTATCTATGACATTTTTGAAACATTAATAACTCCGGCCCTGGTTAATTTTTAAAAACTAACTTAACAAATACAGACGTAGAACTCCACGTAGAGTTCAAATTTTCAAGAATCGATTCAAAATTCCAATTACTTCAAGAGTTATTAAAGAAAATGTAAATTTCTTTTATCTATGACATTTTTGAAACTTTAATAACTCCGGCCCTGGTTAATTTTTAAAAACTAACTTAACAAATACAGACGTAGAACTCCACGTAGAGTTCAAATTTTCAAGAATCGATTCAAAATTCCAATTACTTCAAGAGTTATTAAAGAAAATGTAAATTTCTTTTATCTATGACATTTTTGAAACTTTAATAACTCCGGCCCTGGTTAATTTTTAAAAACTAACTTAACAAATACAGACGTAGAACTCCACGTAGAGTTCAAATTTTCAAGAATCGATTCAAAATTCCAATTACTTCAAGAGTTATTAAAGAAAATGTAAATTTCTTTTATCTATGACATTTTTGAAACTTTAATAACTCCGGCCCTGGTTAATTTTTAAAAACTAACTTAACAAATACAGACGTAGAACTCCACGTAGAGTTCAAATTTTCAAGAATCGATTCAAAATTCCGATTACTTCAAGAGTTATTAAAGAAAATGTAAATTTCTTTTATCTATGACATTTTTGAAACTTTAGTAACTCCGGCCCTGGTTAATTTTTAAAAACTTACTTAACAAATACAGACGTAGAACTCCACGTAGAGTTTAAATTTTCAAGAATCGATTCAAAATTCCAATTACTTCAAGAGTTATTAAAGAAAATGTAAATTTCTTTTATCTATGACATTTTTGAAACTTTAATAACTCCGGCCCTGGTTAATTTTTAAAAACTAACTTAACAAATACAGACGTAGAACTCCACGTAGAGTTCAAATTTTCAAGAATCGATTCAAAATTCCAATTACTTCAAGAGTTATTAAAGAAAATGTAAATTTCTTTTATCTATGACATTTTTGAAACTTTAATAACTCCGGCCCTGGTTAATTTTTAAAAACTAACTTAACAAATACAGACGTAGAACTCCACGTAGAGTTCAAATTTTCAAGAATCGATTCAAAATTCCAATTACTTCAAGAGTTATTAAAGAAAATGTAAATTTCTTTTATCTATGACATTTTTGAAACTTTAATAACTCCGGCCCTGGTTAATTTTTAAAAACTAACTTAACAAATACAGACGTAGAACTCCACGTAGAGTTCAAATTTTCAAGAATCGATTCAAAATTCCAATTACTTCAAGAGTTATTAAAGAAAATGTAAATTTCTTTTATCTATGACATTTTTGAAACTTTAATAACTCCGGCCCTGGTTAATTTTTAAAAACTAACTTAACAAATACAGACGTAGAACTCCACGTAGAGTTCAAATTTTCAAGAATCGATTCAAAATTCCAATTACTTCAAGAGTTATTAAAGAAAATGTAAATTTCTTTTATCTATGACATTTTTGAAACTTTAATAACTCCGGCCCTGGTTAATTTTTAAAAACTTACTTAACAAATACAGACGTAGAACTCCACGTAGAGTTCAAATTTTCAAGAATCGATTCAAAATTCCAATTACTTCAAGAGTTATTAAAGAAAATGTAAATTTCTTTTATCTATGACATTTTTGAAACTTTAATAACTCCGGCCCTGGTTAATTTTTAAAAACTAACTTAACAAATACAGACGTAGAACTCCACGTAGAGTTCAAATTTTCAAGAATCGATTCAAAATTCCAATTACTTCAAGAGTTATTAAAGAAAATGTAAATTTCTTTTATCTATGACATTTTTGAAACTTTAATAACTCCGGCCCTGGTTAATTTTTAAAAACTAACTTAACAAATACAGACGTAGAACTCCACGTAGAGTTCAAATTTTCAAGAATCGATTCAAAATTCCAATTACTTCAAGAGTTATTAAAGAAAATGTAAATTTCTTTTATCTATGACATTTTTGAAACTTTAATAACTCCGGCCCTGGTTAATTTTTAAAAACTAACTTAACAAATACAGACGTAGAACTCCACGTAGAGTTCAAATTTTCAAGAATCGATTCAAAATTCCAATTACTTCAAGAGTTATTAAAGAAAATGTAAATTTCTTTTATCTATGACATTTTTGAAACTTTAATAACTCCGGCCCTGGTTAATTTTTAAAAACTTACTTAACAAATACAGACGTAGAACTCCACGTAGAGTTCAAATTTTCAAGAATCGATTCAAAATTCCAATTACTTCAAGAGTTATTAAAGAAAATGTAAATTTCTTTTATCTATGACATTTTTGAAACTTTAATAACTCCGGCCCTGGTTAATTTTTAAAAACTTACTTAACAAATACAGACGTAGAACTCCACGTAGAGTTCAAATTTTCAAGAATCGATTCAAAATTCCAATTACTTCAAGAGTTATTAAAGAAAATGTAAATTTCTTTTATCTATGACATTTTTGAAACTTTAATAACTCCGGCCCTGGTTAATTTTTAAAAACTTACTTAACAAATACAGACGTAGAACTCCACGTAGAGTTCAAATTTTCAAGAATCGATTCAAAATTCCAATTACTTCAAGAGTTATTAAAGAAAATGTAAATTTCTTTTATCTATGACATTTTTGAAACTTTAATAACTCCGGCCCTGGTTAATTTTTAAAAACTTACTTAACAAATACAGACGTAGAACTCCACGTAGAGTTCAAATTTTCAAGAATCGATTCAAAATTCCAATTACTTCAAGAGTTATTAAAGAAAATGTAAATTTCTTTTATCTATGACATTTTTGAAACTTTAATAACTCCGGCCCTGGTTAATTTTTAAAAACTAACTTAACAAATACAGACGTAGAACTCCACGTAGAGTTCAAATTTTCAAGAATCGATTCAAAATTCCAATTACTTCAAGAGTTATTAAAGAAAATGTAAATTTCTTTTATCTATGACATTTTTGAAACTTTAATAACTCCGGCCCTGGTTAATTTTTAAAAACTTACTTAACAAATACAGACGTAGAACTCCACGTAGAGTTCAAATTTTCAAGAATCGATTCAAAATTCCAATTACTTCAAGAGTTATTAAAGAAAATGTAAATTTCTTTTATCTATGACATTTTTGAAACTTTAATAACTCCGGCCCTGGTTAATTTTTAAAAACTTACTTAACAAATACAGACGTAGAACTCCACGTAGAGTTCAAATTTTCAAGAATCGATTCAAAATTCCAATTACTTCAAGAGTTATTAAAGAAAATGTAAATTTCTTTTATCTATGACATTTTTGAAACTTTAATAACTCCGGCCCTGGTTAATTTTTAAAAACTTACTTAACAAATACAGACGTAGAACTCCACGTAGAGTTCAAATTTTCAAGAATCGATTCAAAATTCCAATTACTTCAAGAGTTATTAAAGAAAATGTAAATTTCTTTTATCTATGACATTTTTGAAACTTAAATAACTCCGGCCCTGGTTAATTTTTAAAAACTTACTTAACAAATACAGACGTAGAACTCCACGTAGAGTTCAAATTTTCAAGAATCGATTCAAAATTCCAATTACTTCAAGAGTTATTAAAGAAAATGTAAATTTCTTTTATCTATGACATTTTTGAAACTTTAATAACTCCGGCCCTGGTTAATTTTTAAAAACTTACTTAACAAATACAGACGTAGAACTCCACGTAGAGTTCAAATTTTCAAGAATCGATTCAAAATTCCAATTACTTCAAGAGTTATTAAAGAAAATGTAAATTTCTTTTATCTATGACATTTTTGAAACTTTAATAACTCCGGCCCTGGTTAATTTTTAAAAACTTACTTAACAAATACAGACGTAGAACTCCACGTAGAGTTCAAATTTTCAAGAATCGATTCAAAATTCCAATTACTTCAAGAGTTATTAAAGAAAATGTAAATTTCTTTTATCTATGACATTTTTGAAACTTTAATAACTCCGGCCCTGGTTAATTTTTAAAAACTTACTTAACAAATACAGACGTAGAACTCCACGTAGAGTTCAAATTTTCAAGAATCGATTCAAAATTCCAATTACTTCAAGAGTTATTAAAGAAAATGTAAATTTCTTTTATCTATGACATTTTTGAAACTTTAATAACTCCGGCCCTGGTTAATTTTTAAAAACTAACTTAACAAATACAGACGTAGAACTCCACGTAGAGTTCAAATTTTCAAGAATCGATTCAAAATTCCAATTACTTCAAGAGTTATTAAAGAAAATGTAAATTTCTTTTATCTATGACATTTTTGAAACTTTAATAACTCCGGCCCTGGTTAATTTTTAAAAACTTACTTAACAAATACAGACGTAGAACTCCACGTAGAGTTCAAATTTTCAAGAATCGATTCAAAATTCCAATTACTTCAAGAGTTATTAAAGAAAATGTAAATTTCTTTTATCTATGACATTTTTGAAACTTTAATAACTCCGGCCCTGGTTAATTTTTAAAAACTAACTTAACAAATACAGACGTAGAACTCCACGTAGAGTTCAAATTTTCAAGAATCGATTCAAAATTCCAATTACTTCAAGAGTTATTAAAGAAAATGTAAATTTCTTTTATCTATGACATTTTTGAAACTTTAATAACTCCGGCCCTGGTTAATTTTTAAAAACTTACTTAACAAATACAGACGTAGAACTCCACGTAGAGTTCAAATTTTCAAGAATCGATTCAAAATTCCAATTACTTCAAGAGTTATTAAAGAAAATGTAAATTTCTTTTATCTATGACATTTTTGAAACTTTAATAACTCCGGCCCTGGTTAATTTTTAAAAACTTACTTAACAAATACAGACGTAGAACTCCACGTAGAGTTCAAATTTTCAAGAATCGATTCAAAATTCCAATTACTTCAAGAGTTATTAAAGAAAATGTAAATTTCTTTTATCTATGACATTTTTGAAACTTTAATAACTCCGGCCCTGGTTAATTTTTAAAAACTAACTTAACAAATACAGACGTAGAACTCCACGTAGAGTTCAAATTTTCAAGAATCGATTCAAAATTCCAATTACTTCAAGAGTTATTAAAGAAAATGTAAATTTCTTTTATCTATGACATTTTTGAAACTTTAATAACTCCGGCCCTGGTTAATTTTTAAAAACTAACTTAACAAATACAGACGTAGAACTCCACGTAGAGTTCAAATTTTCAAGAATCGATTCAAAATTCCAATTACTTCAAGAGTTATTAAAGAAAATGTAAATTTCTTTTATCTATGACATTTTTGAAACTTTAATAACTCCGGCCCTGGTTAATTTTTAAAAACTAACTTAACAAATACAGACGTAGAACTCCACGTAGAGTTCAAATTTTCAAGAATCGATTCAAAATTCCAATTACTTCAAGAGTTATTAAAGAAAATGTAAATTTCTTTTATCTATGACATTTTTGAAACTTTAATAACTCCGGCCCTGGTTAATTTTTAAAAACTTACTTAACAAATACAGACGTAGAACTCCACGTAGAGTTCAAATTTTCAAGAATCGATTCAAAATTCCAATTACTTCAAGAGTTATTAAAGAAAATGTAAATTTCTTTTATCTATGACATTTTTGAAACTTTAATAACTCCGGCCCTGGTTAATTTTTAAAAACTAACTTAACAAATACAGACGTAGAACTCCACGTAGAGTTCAAATTTTCAAGAATCGATTCAAAATTCCAATTACTTCAAGAGTTATTAAAGAAAATGTAAATTTCTTTTATCTATGACATTTTTGAAACTTTAATAACTCCGGCCCTGGTTAATTTTTAAAAACTAACTTAACAAATACAGACGTAGAACTCCACGTAGAGTTCAAATTTTCAAGAATCGATTCAAAATTCCAATTACTTCAAGAGTTATTAAAGAAAATGTAAATTTCTTTTATCTATGACATTTTTGAAACTTTAATAACTCCGGCCCTGGTTAATTTTTAAAAACTTACTTAACAAATACAGACGTAGAACTCCACGTAGAGTTCAAATTTTCAAGAATCGATTCAAAATTCCAATTACTTCAAGAGTTATTAAAGAAAATGTAAATTTCTTTTATCTATGCCATTTTTGAAACTTTAATAACTCCGGCCCTGGTTAATTTTTAAAAACTAACTTAACAAATACAGACGTAGAACTCCACGTAGAGTTCAAATTTTCAAGAATCGATTCAAAATTCCAATTACTTCAAGAGTTATTAAAGAAAATGTAAATTTCTTTTATCTATGACATTTTTGAAACTTTAATAACTCCGGCCCTGGTTAATTTTTAAAAACTAAATTAACAATTACAGACGTAGAACACCACGTAGAGTTCAAATTTTCAAGAATCGAATCGAAATTCCAATTACTTAAAGAGTTATCAAAGAAAATGTAATTTTCTTTTATCTACGACATTTTTAAACTTTAATAACTCCGGCCCTGGTTTTTTTTTTAAAAAACTAACTTAACAAATATAGACGTAGAACTCCACGTAGACTTCAAATCGGTGAGGAATTCCAATCAGTTCAGGAGATATCGGCGCTGGAATGAAGTCAGGAAATCAGGCGAGTCGTTGGAGATGTTTTCCAAGTCCAGCAGGTCCGGAATTCCCACGATTTCTGTAGTTGCCACACCCAAGAGCTGAATGCCGTTCATTGATCCTAAAGAAACAATTATTAATAACTGGCAGATCAAAAATTGTCAATAGCCTAAAAAATTATACATTTTTTTCCCGAAAACTCCAATTTGGAGTTCCATATCGAAACAAATTTAAAATGTATCATACACAACTTTAGATTCTCTACAACTTTTGTCATTTGACATTTTCTCGTAAAGTTGATAGTTTACCAGATAACGATGTCACACCCTAAAATGGGTGGACACACAAATTTTAGATACCGATATTCGGAATCTACGTATTTTTCTGTGTATATGTCCAAAATTTGGTTTCCCGATTATTAAAAATAAGAAAAGTCCAAAATTTGCCACACCCAAAACTAGGTCAAATAGGAAATATATTTTTGGTGCATCGTATATAACTTTCAATTCTCTACAACTTTTGTCATTTGCAATTTTGTTCTAGAATTGATGGTTTAGCCGGAAATGACGTCACACCCTAAATTGGGTAAAGATACAAAGTCGACGTATTTTTTTTCGGAATCTACGTAATTTTCTACATATGTACCCAAAATTTGGTAATTTAATATTTGTAAACACCGGACTTATCCTCATTTTCAATTGACGGGAGGTACTGTGCTATATCCTCGTTTGTAATTAGCGGGAGCTATTGTTGTTCTATTCTCTTCCCCCTCTTCATAACTAGCGAGTGCATAATGATTTTTGTATGACGGAGAAAGATATATTGTATGACAGAGACAACACGACATAGAATAACACAGATAGGAGTGAACACTGGTGAACACTCATTCGCAAATATTGATTCTTGAAAGACAAAGAGAGGAATATACGCTATTTCATTCTAATGAACTCTTCTTATTACTATAATTTTTATTGGGAAACAAAGTGTTAAGTCCGTACATTTCTCGGTGACAACACGATATAAAGATAGAACAGTATCTCCCGTCTATGTTTACATTAAATTATCAAATTTTGGGTATATACGCAGAAAAATACGTAGATTCCGAAAATCGATATCCAAACTTTTAAAATCCACCCATTTTCGGGTGTGACATCGTTATCTGCTAAACTATCAACTTTACGAGAAAATATTATATGACAAAAGTTGTAGAGAATTTTAAGTTATGTAGATCGTACATTATACATTTTTTGATATTACCCCAAATTAAGGGTGTGGGTGCTGAAAACCCGGTAAAACCCATATAAACCGTCGTAACTCGGAACTGATACCTCGTATCATAAAAAGTTAAATGTACATCCCCCCTAAAAATCGATTTGCTATAAAAAAGGTCTCCAACGTTTTTTCTCTATCTCACACCGTTTCCGAGATATGAATTTAAAAACCTGAGTTTCTCGGGACCCGATTAAAATTAAATATTTACAGCGACTGTGTTTATAAAAATAACAAAAGTTTGGGTATATATGCAACAAGATCCATAAATTTCAAAAATATAGGTGCGGAATTTGTAAGTCGACCCAGTTTTGGGTATGACAATTACAGTGCCCTTATTTATAATTATAATACAGCCATATTTTGCGTATATATGTAAACATATAAGTAGAATTCAAAAGTCGATATGTCATAATTGTATTTGTACCCATTATTGGGTGTGTCATCATTATATGCTAAACCATCAACTTTCCGTAAAAATTTCATATGACAAAAGTTGTAGAGAATCAAAAGTTATGTAAGATTCATTAAAAATATGTTTGAATATGGTGCTCCACATTGATTGTTGACGTCTTTTTGTTATAAAAACAGGTCGCCATATTGTCAATGTTGCCACCAGTTGAGCACAAAAATTCTGAACTCTGACCAAAGCCAAAAAATTATTTAAAGCTAAATAAAATTATTTGCATATATTTTACGCGTTTATAGATCATAAGTATTACAATCAATATAAAATAATTGTAGTATACAGTATAATTTATGTATATATTATTTTAAAGAGCGGTGCGTTAGCCAAATGTTATGCAGGATATTTTAACCTTAAATTTGAATGTCAATTAAATATTTTTATTAAAAATTCACGCCATTGACTAATTTTAAGTGTAAATAAATGATTTTCAGTTAATTTTATGTGTGTGAACACAAAAAATATGTCGTTTGAAATTATCTTATAAAATGGTACTGCTAGTATTTTAGTGAAAGTGTTGCCAATTGTCCAACACCAAAATATACAGTTTGAAATTGTTTTACAAGATGGCACTGCCAGTATTTTAGAAGTGTTGCCAATTGGTCAACACAAAAATATATCGTTTGAAATTGTGCGACATGATGGCGCTGTCAGTATTTATGTTTTAACCTAACCTATAAATTGTTTGATTTAAAAATATATTTGTATTATTAATTATTGAGATTATAATATGCAAATAGCTTAATATTAGTTTTGAGATATTCAATGATAAATTACTTAAATTTATTGACACTTACCGCCATTAACTCGTTGGAATGTCAGGATTTCTGGAAGGATTTAAAAGGAACAAATGTACAATTTCACAGGAATAATCGTTTATTTAACACAGGATAATACAATGAATAGGATAATACACATATAAAAGACAATACAATTGACACAGGATGTGAAGGATAAAACACGAGTTGTTGGACGGCGTGAACTTAATAATAAAACAATTATTTCTACCTTAAAATATTCAGGGCGCGATGTCTGTCCATCTGTTCGGCCGCAGGGCCCCATTTGCCCGCGTTGTCTTCGGCCAATCGTCGTTCAAGTTGTTCCACAATTTAACAGCCCCAGAATTAATTCAAGCGATGTCTGCATGTCTGTCCACTTGCAAGATGGTTTCATACAGCTGTCAACAACAATAAAAACCACTTGTAACAAACGGAATCACATATATATTCACGTACTTTATACAAGAATTTCTCCGGATGGACCTTCATTTTCATTTGGTCATAACGGCTCAACGGTAAAAATATCTTAAATTTTGAAAGTAGAATCGGATTCCTTGGACTTTGAAACATAAATAACAATCTTTTCACGCCTTGAAACTGTTTGGTTTAAGTTTGGGAAACGGTTTTGTTTTATGTCATCCACCGGCAATTTTACCGTAACTAAAAAAATGTTTTGATTAAATTACTTAATTGTTAATGTAAAAAACTTACTGAAAATTATGCAAAATGTGTAAAATTTAATACATATTGCTATTTTCTATTTAAAATATAAAATTAAATGTTATTTTAAACATATTTTTAAGGTTAGATTTTTTTAAATGAGCGGTGCGTTTGCCTCATGTTTGCAGGTTGTGTAATATATTTTAACCTCAATTTTAAATGTCAAATCATGTAAAAATCAACATTTTCGACTACTAATAAATGATTTTCAGTTAATTTTAAGTGTTTCCTGTAAATTTCATACGGATTTATAACCAAATAAAAGTTTAGATGTTTTGGAAAAATGGCGAAATATTTTCAACTGCCGTCATCTCAAAAATATTTAAATTATACGTTGTCCAGACAATTTTAAGGCATGGAAATAAATCAACATACATTTTAAACCCCGTACAACACGTTTTTTACATTAACAAACTTAAATTTCAATCTTAAATACCCAAAAATTAGGTGCAAACTAAATATAACCACAAAAATTACAACACAAATTTTGTGCCGCGTTTCCAAATAACAAATTCATTAATATCTTTTAAAATAATAATAAAGTTTCCTACCAGTTAATTCCTCGACGCCGGCAAAAGATGTAAATGTATAAAGAAACGTTGGTTTTGCAAAAATAAACGCTGTATAACAAGTGATTTAGAGTGTTGTTAGAATCGAGTTATTGGAGGTTATAAACTTCATAAAAACCAACTTTTCTTACCTTAACAGCTACAAGTTGTAATGTCTGTCCCGCTGTCCATCTGCTCGGCGACTCCTCACAGTTGCAGGGCCCCATCTTTACACGCTGTCTTCGGGCAATCGTTCAAGAAGTTTCCCAAGTTCAACACCTCCACGATCACGACAAACGATGTTTGTCCGCCCGTCTGCACAGCAGCTTCGTACAACTGTCCACAACAATAAACAACACTTGTAACAAACGAAATCACAAATATATTATCGTATTGTTCACAAAACGCTGTCATTTTAATGTCACTACAAATGCTATTGCACCGTCAACGAGTAATAATATAGAACATTTTTATTGTTTAAAACACAATCCCTGTACCTTTATTTACATATTTCTTAAGTTTCATAGCGCTAATCATTGTTGTACGTTTATAATTTATTATTTTCATTGAATGTTGACATCTTTTTGTTAAAAAAACAAGTCGCCATATTGTCAATGTTGCCACCAGTTGAGCACAAAAATAATTTTCTTGCAAGTTCAGCGCTTTGCAGTAAGATGGCAGCAGTAACCTCGTTTCCAAATTATTTGATTAAAAAAATCGTTTAATACATTTTTGACTGTTTAAAAACTATTTCAACCAACATATAAATTCTTTTGGCACACAATTTTCATTATAATCTATTGTTGTACGTCTATAATTTATTATTTTCATTGATTGTTGACGTCTTGTTATAAGTCGCCATATTGTCAATGTTGCCACCAGTTGAGCACAAAAATTCTGAACTCTGTCAACGCCAAAATAGTATTTGAAGCTAAATGAAATAATTTGGATATATTTTACACATCTATAGGCCATAAGTATTACAATAAATACAAAATAATTGTACTACACAGTATAATTTATGTATATATTATTTTAATGAGCGGTGCGTTAGCCGAATGTTATGCAGGTTTCAACTATAAATTTGAATATTTTTATTAAAAATTTAACAATATTGATTAATTTTAAGTATAAATAAATGATTTTCAGTTAATTTTATGTGTTTCCTGTGAATTTCAGCCGAATTCATATCCTAATAAAAGTTTTAATGTTTTGGAAGGATTGCGAAGTATTTACAACGTACGTCATTTTAGAAAATATTTAAATTAAACTTGGTCTAAACGGTTTTAAAGTTTGAAAATAGTTTAATTTATATTTCAAACCCCGTAGAACACGTTTTTTACACTGTCGACTCTTAATTTCAACCCTAAATACTCAAAAAAAGGGCACAAACTTCATATAACCACAAAAATGACAACACAAATTTACTGTCGTGTTCTTAAATTACTAATTCGTTCATAACTTTTAAAATAATGAATTTCAACAGTTCAAAAGTTGGTATAATACATAAAAACATCGTAGATTTCATTTTTTGTAATCGTAACCCTTAATTTCAACCCTAAATACCCAAAAATTAGGTGCAAACTTCATATAACCGCAAAAATGACAACACAAATTTTCTGTCGTGTTCCTAAATCACAAATTCGTTCATAACTTGTAAAATAATTAATTTCAACAGTTTAAAAGTTGGTAAAATATATAAAAAACATCGTAGATTTCATTTTTTGTACTGTTAACCCTTAATTTCAACCCTAAATACCCAAAAATTAGGTGCAAACTTCATATAACCACAAAAATGACAACACAAATTTTTTGTCGTGTTCCTAAATTACAAATTCGTTCATAACTTTTAAAATAACGAATTTCAACAGTTCAAAAGTTGGTATAATACATAAAAAACATCGTAGATTTCATTTTTTGTACTGTTCATCCTTAATTTCAACCCTAAATATCCAAAAATTAAGCGCAAACTTCATATAACCACAAAAATGACAACACCGATTTTCTGCCGTGTTCCTAAATTACTAATTCGTTCATAGCTTTTAAAATAATGAATTTCAACAGTTCTAAAGTTGGTATAATATATAAAAAACATCGTAGATTTCATTTTTTGTACTGCTAACCCTTAATTTCAACCATAAATACTCAAAAATTAGGTGCAAACTTCATATAACCACAAAAATGACACCAATTTTCTGTCGTGTTCCTAAATTACAAATTCGTTGATAACTTTTAAAATAATGAATTTCAACAGTTCAAAAGTTGATATAATATATAAAAAACATCGTAGATTTCTTTTTTTGTATTGTTAACCCTTAATTTCAACCCTAAATACCCAAAAATTAGGTGCAAACTTCATATAACCACAAAAATGACACCAATTTTCTGTCGTGTTCCTAAATTACAAATTCGTTCATAACTTTTAAAATAATGAATTTCAACAGTTCAAAAGTTGATATAATATATAAAAAACATCGTAGATTTCTTTTTTTGTATTGTTAACCCTTAATTTCAACCATAAATACCCAAAAATTAGGTGCAAACTCACATAACCACAAAAATGACAACACAAATTTTCTGTCGTGTTCCTAAATTACAAATTCGTTCATAACTTAATAAAATAATTAATTTCAACAGTTCAAAACTTGGTATAATATATAAAAAACATCGTACATGTCATTGAATGAATTCATAACCACATAAAAGTTTTGATGTTTGCAATATTTGCTATTAAAGTAAGAGAAATATTAAAATTGACAAAAATACTGTAAGAAAAACAATGTTTATTACAAAATATTACAAAAATAAATACTTTAATCACTATCAGATATATTATTATCATTTTCCTCTAAGTATTCTTCTTCATTTTCCTCGATTTTTTTTGCTACAACTTGCGCCGATTTGTGATGAAACACAAACGAAATATATTTCGCCATGTCCCATATTTGTTTTAAAACCATATCCGCTAGGCCTTTTTTGTCCCAGCAGTGGTACCAATTGGATAAATCGGACGTACAATCAGATTCGTCGGGAGGCAACTTTACCTGTATACGATTAACACAACGAGAACATTTGAATCTGTAATAAATGAGATCAATTTAGAACATTTTTAGACAGTCCTGAATATATTTTCACTAACTTGCTATGCGTGTCAGAATACGTATTTTCTTCCAACTTAAAAAGATCTCTCAAATCTGAAAGTGTAAAATGTCTTTCGCAGTCGTCATTGTTGTCAACAACAGTAGAACTTAGAGCCTTTTTGTGCGCTTGGCGTTGGAAAATCTTTTCCTCTATTGTACCAGTCTTAAAAAACAAATAATATAACAATTTAAAACATTTTTAAGCATTCCTAAATTTGAATTTACCGCCAAAAGTCTGTAAATATAACAGGGTTTCTTTTGACCATCCCGCCAAACTCGCGCCATGGCCTGGTCGTCATTCGCCGGGTTCCAATCTGGGTCGAACATAACCAAACTGCAAAATGTACAACGCGATTTTAGTGTTCAATATCACGATTTCGGTTGAAGATAGTGTGTTGATTTTTGCAAATATGAACTTTAACGGGTTGATTTGTATATTTTTAGTGTAAAAGTGGTTAAATTTTATGTTAAAAACGTCTCAAACTCGGGTTCAAAACTTATACATTTTTGGCTAAAAATGTGAGGTTAATAATTTGTCAATATCTCGATTTCGGTTAAAGATAGAATGTTTATTTTTGCAAAAATGAACTTTAGAGGATCGATTTATATATTTTCGGTATCAAAGTGGTTAAATTTCCGGTTAAAAACGTCTCAAACCCGAGTTCAAAAATTGTACATTATCGCCCTAAATTTGCTGAATTTTAATGCGCGATTGACGCGTCGATTGCGCACTAAAATTCGACAGATTCCCGGTGAATTCAAATTGTATATCTCGATTTCGGTTAAAGATAAAGTATTTATTTTTGCAAAATTAAACATTAGAGGGTCGATTTGTATATTTTCGGTATAAAAGTGGTTAAATTTTTAGTTAAAAACGTTTCAAAAATTGTACTTTTTGGCTAAAAATGTGAGGTTAAAAATCGGGCAATATCTCGATTTCAGTTAAAGATACAGTGTTCATCTTTGCAAAAATGAACTTTAGAGGGTCGATTTGTATATTTTCGATATAAAAGTGGTTAAATTTCCATTTAAAAACTCCTCAAACCCGGGTTCAAAAATTGTACATTTTTGGCTAAAAGTGTGAGGTTATAAATAGGCCAATATCTCGACTTTGGTTAAAGATAAAGTGTTTATTTTTGGAAAAATGAACTTTAGAAGGTTAATTTGTATATTTCAGGTATAAAAGTGGTTAAATTTTTAGTTAAAAACGTCTCAAACCCGGGTTTAAAAATTGTACTTTTTGGCTAAAAATGTGAAGGCTTAAAATTGTAAACTAAGCCGAATGAACCCCCCCTCCCTACATAATATAAACTAGCTGATACTCCAATTTATATTTTAACCTCGTACAACACGATTTCAGTGTTAATTTGAAAATATTTAAATCAAATCAAGAGTTATGAGCCCCCAAAAATGTGAGGTTAAAAATGGGTCAATATCACGATTTCGGTTAAAGATAGATTGTTGATTGTTGCAAAAATGAACTTTTGAGGATTGATTTGTATATTTTCGGTATCAAAGTGGTTAAATTTCCGACTAAAAACTCCTCAAACCCGGGTTCAAAACTTATACATTTTTGGCTAAAAATGTGAGGTTAATAATTTGTCAATATATCGGTTTCGGTTAAAAATAAAGTGTTTATATTTGCAAAAATGAACTTTAGAGGATTGATTTATATATTTTCGGTATAAAAGTTGTTAAATTTCCGGTTAAAAACGTCTCAAACCCGGGTTCAAAAATTGTACATTATCGCCCTAAATTTGTTGAATTTTAATGCGCGAATGACGCGTCGATTGCGCACTAAAATTCGACAGATTCCCGGTGAATTCAAATTGTGTTTATTTGATTAACAAAAAATTATAAAAAATTATATACTTATGTAAGAAAGTACGTAGAATTGAATGGTGAAGTCAAAAATTTTCTCTACCCAGTTTTGGGTTTATTTTTAAATATTTCCCAACTCTTTGTAAGTTTATTTTTGCAAAAATGAACTTTGGAGGGTTGATTTTGTATATTTTCGGTATAAAAGTGGTTAAATTTTTAGTTAAAAACGTCTGAAACCCGGGTTCAAATATTGTACATTTTTGGCTAAAAATGTGAGGTTAAAAACCGGACAATATTTCGATTTGGGTTAAAGACAAAGTGTTAATTCTTGCAAAATTAAACTCTGGAGGGTCTATTTGATATATTAATATTTTAAAAGTGTCAAATAGGCCTTAGGGATTTAGGAAAATAGGGTCAAAATTTGGGAAAACATTTCCCAAAAACATGCATTTTATTATCTTCATATCTCATGAACGGTTCAAATTATCTTCAAATTAACACGAAATTCGTGTTGTACGGGGTTTAAAATATAAATTCACTTATTTGCAAATCTTAAAACCGTCTGGACAAAGTTTTATTTAAATATTTTTGAAGATAATATTCGCCCTAAATTTGCTGAATTTTAATGCGCGATTGACGCGTCGATTGCGCACTAAAATTCGACAGATGTCCGGTGAATTCAAATTGTGTTTATTTGAAGACCATTCAACAAAAAATTGTGGAAATTTGTATACTTATGTAAGAAGATAGTGTTTATTTTTGTAAAAATGAACTCTGGTGGGTCGATTTGATATATTATTATTATAAGAGTGTCAAAATGGCCTTAGGTATTGTGGGAAATAGGATCGAAATTTTGAAAAACGGCCAAACAATTCGTGTTTTACGGGGTTTAAAATATAAATTCACTCAATTCCAAATCTTAAAACCGCCGGGACAAAGTTTTATTTAAATATTTCTTACCGGTTGGCTCCAATAAGATTAAGTCCACATCCTCCAGCTTTTGAACTAAGCATAAAAATAAATTCTTTTGATTCTTCTTTATTGAAATTCTCCACAACTTTCGCCCGTTTTTTAATAGTCATACTCCCGTCTAATCTAACATACATATATCCTCTTTTTTGACTGAGTTTTTCAAATAAATCCAACGTTTGCGTATAATTCGAAACCAAGACTATTTTGTCATTTGAATTGGTTTTAATGTTTGCTAGCAAACAATCTAAGACCATTAATTTCCCACTTAGTTCCGGGGCGACAGTTTTGGAGTTGTATCCGTTCGGGAAATATTTCAACGCGTCCCTGAAACCCTCAGATCTTTGTTGTATTTTATCCATGATTAAATCTGGATGATTGCAGAGCTTTTTTAATGTTGTGATACTTGCTAAAGAGCTTAGAGACGATTTACTGTCGCCTGATTCTGAAACAGTCTTTCTGACTTCATCGCTTTGCAAGAAATTTCTATATAACTGCGTTTGTAGTGGAGATAATCTCACACAAACAACAAATTCGAACTTTACGGGCAGATATTTTGTCAGTAAACTCGATGTTCGTCGAATTAAACATTTATTTACAATAGACGACAAATCTTCTAAACATTTTATCGCTATTTCTCTTTCTTTGGGTGTGGCATCTGCGTTTTGCCCTCGGAGAATCGGCAGTTCGAATTTTTTACGAAATTCCTATAAGTTAAAACATATTCGGAATATTATTAATCGTTTTAATAAGATATGTACCTGTGAACTGCCCAAAATGCCTTCATTTACAAAATGAACTAAGCTGAAATATTCTAAAAGATCGTTTTGAATTGGAGTGCCACTTAATAATACCCTCCTTTTAGAATTTAATCCCATTAAAGCCTGATATGTCTGGTTCTCGCAATTTTTTAATCTGTGGCCCTAAAAATATATTTTAAACATTTTCAGACAGTTCTGAATAAATTTGAAACACATAGCCTCAAAAACCGCACTGCAACCACTCTACTGTTAAATATATAGCACTAATTCATGCAGATTTGAACTCTGCGATGTTTTTTTCATATGTATACCAAATTTCATCAAAACCCGTCCACTGATACAGGAGTAATGAAACGAAATCACAAATATATTAACGTATCGTTCACAAAACACTGTCGCTTTGATGTGACTACATCTGCTATTGCACCGTCGAGAAAAAATATAGAACATTTTTATTATTTAATACATTCCCCGTACCTTTATTTACATATTTATTAAGTTTCATAGCTCTAATCATTGTTGTACGTTTACAATTTATTATTTTCATTGATTGTTGACGTCTTTTTGTTATAAAAACTAGTCGCCATATTGTCAATGTTGCCACCAGTTGAGTACAAAAATAATTTTCTTGCAAGTTCAGCGCTTTGCAGTAAGATGGCAGCAGTAATCTCGTTTCCAAATTATTTGATTAAAAAAAAACGATTAATAAATTTTTGACTGTTTAAAAACTATTTCAACCAACATATAACTATTTTTGGCACACAATTTTCATTATAATCTATTGTTGTACGTTTATAATTTATTATTTTCATTGATTGTTGACGTCTTGTTATGTCGCCATATTGTCAATGTTGCCACCAGTTGAGCACAAAAATTCTGAACTCTAATCAACGCCAAAATAATAATTAAAGCTAAATAAAATAATTTAGATATATTTTACACATTTATAGGCCATAAGTATTACAATAAATATAAAATAATTGTACTATAAAGTATAATTGATGTATATATTATTTTAAAGAGCGGTGCGTTAGCCGATTGTTATGCAGGTTGTATAGTACATTTTAACCTTAAATTTGAATGTCATTTAAATATTTCTATTAAAAATTCAACAATATTGACTAATTTAAAGTATAAATAAATGATTTTCAGTTAATTTTATGTGTTTCCTGTGAATTTCAGCCGAATTCGTATCCTAATAAAAGTTTTATGTTTTGGAAGAATTGCGAAATATTTGCAACGTACGTCATTTTAGAAAATATTTAAATTAGACTTTGTCCAGACGGTTTTAAAGTTTGAAAATGGGTTAATTTATGTTTCAAACCCCGTAGAACACGTTTTTTACACTGTCGACTCTTAATTTCAACCCTAAATACTCAAAAAAAGGGCACAAACTTCGTATAACCACAAAAATTACAACGCAAATTTTCTGTCGTGTTCCTAAATTACAAATCCGTTCATAACTTTTAAAATAATGAATTTCAACAGTTCAAAAGTTGGTATAATATATAAAAAACATCGTAGATTTCATTTTTTGTACTGTTAACCCTTAATTTCAACCATAAATACCCAAAAATTAGGTGCAAACTTCATATAACCACAAAAATGACAACACAAATTTTCTGTCGTGTTCCTAAATTACAAATCCGTTCATAACTTTTAAAATAATGAATTTCAACAGTTCAAAAGTTGGTATAATATATAAAAAACATCGTAGATTTAATTTTTTGTACTGCTAACCCTTAATTTCAACCCTAAATACCCAAAAATTAGGTGCAAACTTCATATAACCACAAAAATGACAACACAAATTTTCTGTCGTGTTCCTAAATTACAAATCCGTTCATAACTTTTAAAATAATGAATTTCAACAGTTCAAAAGTTGGTATAATATATAAAAAACATCGTAGATTTAATTTTTTGTACTGCTAACCCTTAATTTCAACCCTAAATACCCAAAAATTAGGTGCAAACTTCATATAACCACAAAAATGACAACACAAATTTTCTGTCGTGTTCCTAAATTACAAATCCGTTCATAACTTTTAAAATAATGAATTTCAACAGTTCAAAAGTTGGTATAATATATAAAAAACATCGTAGATTTCATTTTTTGTACTGTTAACCCTTAATTTCAACCCTAAATACCCAAAAATTAGGTGCAAACTTCATATAACCACAAAAATGACAACACCAATTTTCTGTCGTGTTCCTAAATTACAAATTCGTTCATAACTTTTAAAATAATGAATTTCAACAGTTCAAAAGTTGGTATAATATATAAAAAACATCGTAGATTTCATTTTTTGTACTGTTAACCCTTAATTTCAACCCTAAATACCCAAAAATTAGGTGCAAACTTCATATAACCACAAAAATGACAACACAAATTTTCTGTCGTGTTCCTAAATTACAAATTCGTTCGTAACTTTTAAAATAATGAATTTTAACAGTTCAAAAGTTGGTATAATATATAAAAAACATCGTAGATTTAATTTTTTGTACTATTAACTCTTAATTTCAACCATAAATACCCAAAAACTAGGTGCAAACTTCATATAACCTCAAAAATGACAACACCAATTTTCTGTCGTGTTCCTAAATTACAAATTCGTTCATAACTTTTACAATAATGAATTTCAACAGTTCAAAAGTTGGTATAATATATAAAAAACATCGTAGATGTCATTTTTTGTAATGTTAACCCTTAATTTCAACCCTAAATACCCAAAAATTAGGTGCAAATTTCATATAACCACAAAAATGACAATATACATTTTATGTCGTGTTCCTAAATTACAATTTCGTTCATAACTTCTAAAATAATGAATTTCAACAGTTTAAAAGTTGGTATGATATATAAAAAACATCGTAGATTTCATTTTTTGCACTGTTAACCCTTAATTTCAACCCTAAATACCCAAAAATTACGTGCAAACTTCATATAACCACAAAAATGACAACACAAATTCTCTGTCGTGTTCCTAAATTACCAATTCGTTCATAACTTGTAAAATAATGAATTTCAACAGTTCAAAAGTTGGTATAATATATAAAAAACATCGTAGATTTCATTTATTGTACTGTTAACCCTTGATTTCAACCCTAAATACCCAAAAATTAGGTGCAAACTTCATATAACCACAAAAATTACAACAGTCAGTATAAAAACCATCATTTCCTTTAATTTCAGAGTTGCTAAATGTCCGAGAAATCGATGTACATGTTCATAATTTTGTATTCTGTAAAAAAATTGTTGATATTTACGTTACCTCATCACATAATACAAGTCCAATCTCTCCTTGATGCAAGATATGTGTATATAACCTAAAAGTTTCATACGAAATAATCAAAATCGGTGTTGCAACCCTAGTTGTATATGTAAACATATAATTTTTTAATTTCGTTTCTATTTCGGCTTTTGAACCCCCATCCATCGCTAGAGCGGACACGCGACCGCCCAGCCATTTGTGGAGTTCGTTGTACCAATTCTAAAACGCATAGAAATGGAGTAAAAACCTCTTGGAGTCTAGGGAAATTGTTTTTACTTTTACTAAAGAACTTGGAGCAACAATAATAGCTTTACTTATTGTTGGTTTGCAATCAGGGCCTTGTTTTAACAAAGTCCATAGTAAGGTTATGCATTGTAAGGTTTTACCTAACCTGAAAATAATTTAGTGATTGTGACGTCATCAAAAAAGGCGGGAAACATTTATTTTATTATTAAACTTGAAAAATATATTACCCCATTTCATCTGCCATAATACAACCATATGTATCCGGTATTTGAACCCCCGTAACACAATCATACATAAATTTAACGCCCTATAAATTCAAATATAATATATTTGTAACATATATAAATAATTTAAATACTTCTCTCTGATGTGGTCTCAAAATATTACTGAGTATTGGGTCTACAACTACATGCACTAAAACGTTTGAATCATTTTTTAATTTTTCATGTTCTGATGTCTCGGGGGGCGCATATAATATTAGCGCATTGGGCGTGTTGGGATCATGTAACGCCCTTTTCAGTTGACTACGTTTAATTCCTAGACTTCTACTATAATTAGAATTGTTATAATCGTCACATGGGGCCTTAAAAGGCTGCGCCAAAATTTTCCTTATAATATCTTCCTAAAAAAGTATAAATCCACGACTTAGATGTCGCTACCGAATGTTATCAGGTTGAATAATACATTATAACCTTAAATATTTTCACTTAAAAAATATACATATATAATTTTCAGTTACCTTTACGTGTTTTCTGTAAATTTCAGCTTGATTCGCCCCCAAATAAAAGTTTTAATGTTTTGACCAAATTATGTTAGATTTTAAGGGTTACAAATGAGTTTATTTATATTTTAAAACATGCCAGAACACAAAATTAATGTTTATATGCCGATTTAAATCAGAAAAATATGATACATGAATTTATAAATGTACTTACATGTTCAGAACGACTACACAATCTCTTTTGCGAGTTTTCCTGTTCATCCACTCTTTTAGTTTTTTGACTCGGCGCTAAACTTCGTCTCTGAAAATAAAATACAATGTTTTACTTACCATTTATAGGTTAGAAATACATAAACATACCATTTTTATGCTTTAAATTGATGTACATATATGTAAAACTAATTGCAAGTAAATAAATATGACATTATAATCTTATTTATACATTTTTTATACTTTGTAAGCTATTAAATAAATAAATATATTTCTTTATGTCAAAATAAAATTACATTTCTCTGTTAAAAGTCAATGAATGTGACGTCTTATGGAGTTTTAACATTATGACGTCATTTGTAGAACTATTGCATTAACTATATTTTGGTAAGTTCAGCGATTTGCACACAGATGACGCTAGTATGTCTATATTACTATTTTTCGTATTTAAAATAACAGTTTTTAATGAGAAACTATATTAAACTATAATTCAAAACTTTTCAGTTTTAGTATTTAAGACTTTTATATCAAAGGGAAAAACATATTAAATTTTGGATAAAATTGATAAACCGGAAGTGGTACTTTACTTGAAGCTCTGAACAGATTTTCCTGAAAAATAAATTATTATATAATCCAAAACTTTTCAAATTTAGTATTTAAGACTTTTATATAAAGGAAAGCAACATATTAGATTTTGGCTAAAATTGATAAACCGGAAGTGGTACTTTACTTGAAGCTCTGAACATATTTTCGTGAAAAATAAATTATAATATAATCCAAAACTTTTCAAATTTGGTATTTAAGATTTTTATGTCAAGATAAATAACATAATATATTTTGGCTACAATTGATAAACCGGAAGTGATACTTTATTTGAAGCTCTGAACAGATTTTCCTGAAAAATAAATTATAATATAATCCAAAACTTTTCAAATTTGGTATTTAAGACTTTTATATCAAGGTAAATAACATACTAGATTTTTGCTAAAATTGATAAACCGGAAGTGATACTTTACTTGAAGCTTTGAACAGATGTTCCTGAAAAATATATTATGATATAATCCAAAACTTTTCAAATTTGGTATTTAAGACTTTTATATCAAGGTAAGCAACATAATATATTTTGGCTAAAATTGATAAACCGGAAGTGATACTTTACTTGAAGCTCTGAACAGGTTTTCGTGAAAAATATATTATGATATAATCGAAAACTTTTCAAATTTGGTATTTAAGACTTTTATATCAATGTAAATAACATACTAGATTTTGGCTACAATTGATAAACCGGAAGTGATACTTTATTTGAAGCTCTGAACAGATTTTCCTGAAAAATAAATTATAATATAATCCAAAATTTTTCAAATTTGGTATTTAAGACTTTTATATCAAGGTAAACAACGTAATATATTTTGGCTACAATTGATAAACCGGAAGTGATACTTTACTTGAAGCTCTGAACAGATTTTCCTGAAAAATATATTATGATATAATCCAAAAATTTTCAAATTTGGTATTTAAGACTTTTATATCAAGGTAAATAACATAATATATTTTGGCTAAAATTGATAAACCGGAAGTGATACTTTACTTGAAGCTCTGAACAAATTTTTGTGAAAAATATATTATGATATAATCCAAAACTTTTCAAATTTGGTATTTAAGACTTTTATGTCAAGGTAAATAACATAATAGATTTTGGCTACAATTGATAAACCGGAAGTGATACTTTACTTGAAGCTCTGAACATATTTTCCTGAAAAATATATTATGATATAATCCAAAACGTTTCAAATTTAGTATTTAAGACTTTTATATCAAAATAAACAACATACTAGATTTTGGCTAAAATTTATAAACCGGAAGTAATACTTTACATGAAGCTCTGTACAGATTTTCCTAAAAAATATATTATGATATAATCCAAAATTTTTCAAATTTAGTATTTAAGACTTTTATATCAAGGTAAATAACATAATATATTTTGGCTAAAATTGATAAACCGGAAGTGATACTTTACTTGAAGCTCTGAACAGGTTTTCCTAAAAAATATATTATGATATAATCCAAAACTTTTCAAATTTAGTATTTAAGACTTTTATATCAATGTAAATAACATACTAGATTTTGACTACAATTGATAAACCGGAAGTGATACTTTACTTGAAGCTCTTAACAGAATTTCGAGGAAAAACATAATAAAATATAATCTAAAATTTGTTTTTATTGGAACAACACATGATATCTTACATAATAAAGCGTGGTGGTCATGTGCTGGCCACATCAGATTTTTTATCAAGTGCAGTAATGCAGAACTGATATTATAGACAGCGCAAATTTGCGTGGTTGCTGTGGTGGTTGCTATCTCGTGTATAACACAGTTTCAATCTTAAAATTATGTTAATTTGTTTCATGCATTTTTCAGCTTTTCATTGGACACAAAAGTAATTTTAATTAATTTAGTTTCCGGCAATATTTGAGATAAATAGTAATATTTAATACAGTTATTGGCAGTTCTGAATTATATACAAAACAGTTGTCAATAATTAAAAACAGTTTCACATTTGACATACTTCAAAATTACTTCAAATTTAATAAATGTCTGAATTTTGAAAATTGTGTTATTATGAAATGGGTGTAATGTAAAAAAAATTGTGGTGTTAAAATGCCTCATAATTTGAACTGTTGTGGGCGATGCGGCAAAGAAGTTTACCATGCAGAAAAAAAAGTTGCAATAAATAAAGTTTGGCATGAATTGTGCTTCAGTTGTGGTAAGAAAATTGGTTCAGATTACCGGAAACTATACTTCATTTCACGTAAGAAAGTAGCGCTGGTTTAGTACGTGCCATAACATCTAAATGTCAAAGCGTCTAAATGTCAAAGCGCCTAAATTTCATAGCGTATAAATTTCTCACCAACCAAACTTTACAGTCTAAATAACGCCCCACCAGTAATGGGCCCGTCCAACTTTTTTCGAATTCTTTGTATGTTACAAAGAATTTAAAAATAGAAATTCCGTATTTTTTGTTTTCTGAAAATTACGCTTAATAACGCCTAAAATAATTATTAAAGTTTTGGCGCGAAAGTTGTGACGTTAGCGTCACTCCGTCATAAGTAGAGAGAACCGACATACCTTACCATTAATATGGCAATATACAATAAATGTTGCATGAATAAAAATACGTATCCATTACAAACTGTGATCAAAAATCTTTAGAGGTAATAAAGTAAGCCAGATAGTTATTATATTGCGTAGGCTTCCACTGTCTGAGTCATGAGAAATATTCGTTTTCCGGGAATGGACTGTGTCATATTTCAGAGCTCAATGTTTCGCCCGCGGTCGTATGGGGCATCTTCAGGAGCAAGGGGGATAGTACTGTCTTAAACAAGGTTACCCGACGTGTCAACCACGCTAGAGGCCGAGTTTAAGCAACAAGAGCGGGTGACTCAGTTTACAAGATTACCCGACGGGTAAACCACGCTAGAGGCCAAATAAATCAAGTGACGAAAGGAAGGCCGAGAAGACAGTTATATACTAATCTAAAGATACGGTAGATGAGCAAAGCTAATAAGGACCAATGGGAATCGAGTTCGTAATGGTAGATTGGGCGTGTCGTGTTCCGAGAATCACCGATTTCCACATTCAAGAAATAGCCATCATCCCGATTGATGTTATTAGGATGTTTCCATATTTCTAAAGTTTCCCTGTATTTACGTCTGTAAAACTCAGGGACAGGAGCTAAAATGCGGGGATTTTCAAATAAGATGTTATGTCCTGTGTTGTGTTGGTGTTCTGCGACCGCAGATGTTAATACCATACCATTACGCAGACAGCGTTTGTGTTCCTTTCGTCACTTGGTTTATTTGGCCTCTAGCGTGGTTTACACGTCGGGTAACCTTGTAAACTGAGTCTCCCCTTCTTGTTGCTTAAACTCGGCCTCTAGCGTGGTTGACACGTCGGGTAACCTTGTTTAAGACAGTACTATCCCCCTTGCTCCTGAAGATGCCCCATACGACTGCGGGCGAAACGTTGAGCTCTGACTCAAAATATGACACAGTCCATTCCCGGAAAACGAATATTTCTCATAAGTTCTTCATTTGATAATTCTCAGAAATACATTCTGCCCTTTGATTGGACAATGTTTCTATTATTTTCTTACGTAAAATGAAGTATATTTATCTATCTGTATCTTCTAAATTTTTGGGCTTATTGTTCTTAACTGTCTGAAATTTATTTAATAATTTTTATTGTTATAGTAAAATGTAACAAGCTTCTGTGTCCCGCCAATTTTTGCACATACAAAAATGAATTGTATTGTAGATTTTGTTATACAAAAGTTAGCCAATATGACATAGAATACAGCAGCAGTGATTTGTCAGAAATATCAAATAACAATAATTGTCCCCCAACCTGCAATAATAAAAGGACATATAATCCGCCACCAAATTCCGAAATAAAGGAAACAAGCAACTTAAAACCATCAGAAATTAAAAATTTAATAAAAAATAAATTGAAAAGAATGGGAAGTAATATAAGTATGTACAGCGAGAAAATAAAAACATTTAAAGACAGACTTTCAACCTCAAGCAAAAAAAGTTGTGTTTCACAGCCGTCCCAATGCAGTGCTGCGAACCCTGAATTATTATTTGTCTCTGAATCCGGCACAACCAAAATAATAAAAATAACAACGCCATGCGCCAAAATGAATTATTGTGATGACAATACATGCCCCTACAAGCAAAAGTTGGTTGGTACCCCTGATCGTCTACCTCGAAAAACAAACACGAATCGTAAATATTGCAAATTTGACGATGCAGTCACTGATGTTTGTCCCGAAACCCCTGAAAACCCAAAAAAATGTTGTAAGGCTTCGCAATGCGGGCTTCTCAAGCCAGATTGTGCCTCAAAAAAACCAAAAAGAACTTTTAAATATCAATGTTGTGACAGCGTCGTAAACTGTCAAGATGTTCAAACTAACACAAGAGAACAAGAATCACAAGAAACTCAATATGAATCCCCAAAAAATAAAAGGAACAGAAAAAGAATCTCCAGAAGACGTTTTAGAAGTGGTTCTGATATAAATTTAAGGCCATATTGTAATGATACAGATTACAATTTGAGAAAAAGTGATCGGACACGTTTAAACTTGCAAAATTCTTTAAGAAACACGAAATATGAGTCCCAAAAAGACATAAAACAAGAAGAAAAACCTGTCAGCCATAATAAAATTACATCAACAAGCGATTCCGAAGAAAATATTAATGTAATTCATGAAAATTTTAATAAAAAACATGACCATAAACCTAGTTACTTATCCGCCTCAAAAAATAGTACGAAAAATTCGAGAAAAGATTCAAAAACAATGGAATTAAACCATTTTGAAATATCTGGTCGGCGCACAGCTATATCAAAACAAAATGGCGACAAGTCGAACGAAAAAACAAACAATAAAACAAATGACAAACATGGCACTGTTCATAACAACCAAAACCTCATAGAAACAATCAGAAAAGCGTCCTATGTTCCCCCAAAATATGATCCAAACCAAAAACAAATAGAAAATCCTCATTTTTTGGAAAATTTTGAAGAAAATCAACCACCACCTCCTAATAAAGAACATTTTTCAACTTTAAAAAGCTTGATACCTTTTCATAAAAGAAAAACAACAAAAAACGTGCCTGATCCTGTCAAATCCAGTAAACAAGACAAAAGAAACACTGCATTAAACAAAATCGAAACGCCTACTAATGAAGAAACAATTGAACCTGTCAAATTGAGCGCAAACCATGAAAAGACAAAAGAATTAAAGGAAAACAAAAATAAATCTAGTAAAAATGACAAAAATAAAACAAAAAATGATTATGCAGCACTGGACGATTTTACGACTCCAATAAAATATTCATTTTACAAAACAAGAATGGAAAATAATCTTGAAACAGAACCGGAAGAGTCCATATATCCCCCCGGGGAAGAACCTGCCGTCAAAACAACTGAAGAAGATAACCCAAGAAACAGTAAAAATCAGAAACAATCTGTTAAAAAAAGTGACAATTCGAAAAAAAGTAAAGATAATAAAGAAAACAATTCAAAAAAAAGTAAAGATAAGGAAAAAAACTCGAAAAAAAGTAAAGATAATAAAGAATCGAAGAAAAGTAAAGACAATAAAGAAAACAACTCGAAAAAAAGTAAAGATAATAAAGAAAACAAATCAATGCTTGGAAAATTATTCTTTTTTCCAACGGCTCATCGGAAAAAAAAACTTGAAAACCAAAAAAAAAGTATTTTTAAACGAATGCATAGTGGCCAATGTCAAATTCACAAAAAAATCAGTTGTTATGAAGAGAAATTTATTGTAACAGCAGAAATTAGCCCGAAAAAGACGTACATCAGAAATTCGCGCAGAAAAATTTGCGAAACGGAAAACAATGTTGATAATAATAAGGTATTAAGGTTCTCCCAAACCAGCATTTTTCAAAAAACGGTCCGAATTGTCAAAAAGTCCAGATAATCAGAATTCACATAAAATGGTTTCCACTGTATGTACAAAATCAGCATTGTATCTCAAACGGTTGAAAAATAACACCATTTTATATATTTTGCCCAATTTTTAGAGCCACTGGTCTTCTCAATAATTTACCCTAATTGCAAAAAATACTAGGTACATATATTAAATTATAACCTTGTATGTCCAATGCTTTAAAAATGAGAATTTTTTAAATTTTTGTCCCACATTTTTAGAGCCACTGGGCTACTCAATAAACTACCCTAATTGCAAATATATACCAGGCATACATACTAAATTACAACCCTGTATCTCAAATGGTTCAAAAGCTACGCCATTTTACATTTTTGATGCCACATTTTTTGTGCCACTGGTATAATAATCAATGAATTACCCAATTAATGTCTTAAGTATTAATGATACCCATACTAAATTTCATACTCATATTTCAAACGGTTCTAAAGTAACACCACTTAAACTTTACCCCAACATTTTTGATACCCCTGGTTTAAATAATTAATTGGTCTAATTATGAATCGATGCCCAAAAGTCCCAAAAGTGTCATACCCAAATTTCATGCTGATATCTCAAACCGTTTCCGAGTTATGAATTTTTAAATTTGGACAAAAATTTATCCCCTAACTTAAAAAGCCACAAGACGGGGATTCCCCTAAATCGCCAGAAATTTCTATAGGAAAAATTGTTCTAAATTTCTTTACAAAAACTTTCAAATTTAAGGGTGCATAACTTTTGAACCAATGGTTAAAATATTATGAAAATTAGTACACATATGAATTAAAGGATGGTGAGTTCAATGACACTCACAGATTTTATAAATTTCAACGAGGTTTGGAGTTACAACCCCAAAAAGACGATGTGAACCCTTAAAAACATGTTTATCTTTATTGTTTCATAGCAAAAATTGATCCCTCACCGATTTGACTGAATATGGCGAACTATGTAAAAAAGTCCGTAGAATCAAAATATGTATGGTACATAAATATCCAACCCCTAATTTGGGGTTTATGAACCCGAAAAGACAAATATATCCCATATAAAATTAATAAATATTTGATACCAGCTCATTTTTCAAATAATCTTTTACAAAATCTGTATCAAGCTTCAGAAAATTTTGAAACTTGGTGCACATATGTAAAAAAAGTCCGTAGAATCAAAATATGTATGGTACATAAATATCCAACCCCTAATTTGGGGTTTATGAACCCGAAAAGACAAATATACCCCATATAAAATTAATAAATATTTGATACCAACTCATTTTTCAAATAATCTTTTACAAAATCTGTATCAAGCTTCAGAAAATTTTGAAACTTGGTGCACATATGTAAAAAAGTCCGTAGAATCAAAATATGTATGGTACATTAATGTCCAACCCCTAATTTGGGGTTTATGAATCCGAAAAGACAAATAAATCCCTTATAAAATTAATAAATATTTTATACCAGCTCATTTTTCAAATAAGCTTTTACAAAAACTGTATCAAGCTTCAAAAATTTTTGAAACTAGGTGCACATATGTAAAAAAGTCCGTAGAAGCAAAATATGTATGGTACATAAATGGCCAACCCCTAATTTGGGGTTTATGAACCAGAAAAGACAAATACATCCCTTTTAAAATTAATAAATATTTTATACCAGCTCATTTTTCAAATAATCTTTTACAAAATCTGTATCAAGCTTCAGAAAATTTTGAAACTTGGTGCACATATGTAAAAAAGTCCGTAGAATCAAAATATGTACGGTACATAAATGACCAACCCCTAATTTGGGGTTTATGAACCCGAAAAGACAAATATACCCCATATAAAATTAATAAATATTTGATACCAGCTCATTTTTCAAATAATATTTTACAAAATCTGTATCAAGCTACAAAAAATTTTGAAACTTGGTGCACATATGTAAAAAAGTCCGTAGAATCAAAATATGTATGATAAATAAATGTCCAACCCCTAATTTGGGGTTTATGAACCCGAAAAGACAAATAAATCCCTTATAAAATTAATAAATATTTGATACCAGCTCATTTTTCAAATAATCTTTTGCAAAAACTGTATCAAGCTTCAGAAAATTTTGAAACTTGGTGCACATATGCAAAAAAGTCCGTAGAATCAAAATATGTATGGTACATAAATGGCCAACCCCTAATTTGAGGTTTATGAACCCGAAAAGACAAATATACCCTTTATAAAATTAATAAATATTTGATACCAGCTCATTTTTCAAATAATCTTTTACAAAATCTGTATCAAGCTTCAGAAAATTTTGAAACTTGGTGCACATATGTAAAAAAGTCTGAGGATTTTGAATCTGAACACGAGAATTTTTTCCCACTACCCGTTTTTGGGTTAAGCACCTCTAAACAACAAACAATGAATTTAAACAATTAATGATTTGATTTGTTTATTTAATGTACATGAAGACGAAGAATATAATGTCAGGTTTCTATATTTGCGTCGGTTTGGGAGAAGTTTAATTCACGATTAAAATTTTAAAAAATTAAAGTAGTATTTTTTTAAAGATCGCACCCCTTCCACGAAATAAATCTCTTCCCGCCCCTGGTTGTTGCGAGAAGAATTCTGTAGATATCGCTAGTTTTTCCAAAACGAGAAGGTAGATTTTAAATACTGGGGTCATGCTAGAATTAAAGAATAATAAATATGTTATTTATTAATTTTTTGATTTAGGAATTTTTGTACAAAGTCCAGACGGCTAAATAATGAACTTTGCGGACGTTGTAATAAAAAAGTAAGATTTAAATATATTCAGATGCAGTATTTTATATTAATGTTTTAGGTGTATATTATGGAACGATGTATAGCAGATAATGGCGTATTTCATAAAAAATGTTTCACTTGTTTTTTCTGTAAAAAAATATTGGATAGTCTTAGTGTTGTACCAAAATTAAACGAAATATTATGTAAACGTACGTTTTATTTGCCACCCGGTATATATATTTTAAAAACAAATAATAATGTTTAATTTTCAGAATGCTATATGCGATTTTATGGACCCCAACTATATGGATTTGGTATGAAACAAAATTTGAGGGAAATCTAAATAAATAAATTATATATGTTCATAAAATGTAATTCTAGTTTATTAAATAAATTATATATACGATGTATGATACAAAACTTCTCAAATTTGGTATTTAAAATTCAAAATCTGGTGTGGCCAACACAATACCTCCCGCCATTTACAGTCCGAGTCACAAAAAAGTTTTTTGGATTAGTAAATTTCGAGGTAAATTTTACTCTAATTTTGACAGTTTATTTCTTAAAATATAGTCTAATCTAATCCAAGTAACTACCTTTTTTTTAACTCCTCAACAGGATTAAATCCCAATTACAGAGTGGGTTCACATTCACACACATCCATGCCTTAGTGGGATTCGAACCCAGAGCCCCGAGGGCACTCATGACATGAGGCGTTGCTCTAACCATTGAGCCACCGGAACTATAATAAAATGAAGATTTTAAATACCGGGATAGAATAGAATTCAATAATCCAAAAATGAGGATTAGCTTAAACATTTTTGTGAATCGTTAATTTTTATTAATCTAAATACATACCTACATATTTACTTATGCTGGAAACTGTATTGAATTCCTTTTCTATTGTTCCATTTACTTTTTTCTTTTTAAAACATTACTAATATTATTTTGAAATGATTAGTTCTTTGATAGTGACATTTATCTGTCAGTTACATACATTTGAATAACTGCGTTTTGTTTGTTTAAAGCTTAGGCTCTGGGATTTAAATTATAGATAATTTTATAAATTATAGAAAAAGTATTAATGCAAATCTATAGAAAATTTAATAATCTTTAATTTTTATAATAACATTAATCTCGAAAAAATAACATTTATTTTTCGAAGAAAAACTATTTTGAGCTTCTAGTAAAGTGCCATTTCCGGTTATCCGATTTTCATCAAAATCTAATGGGCTCTTTCCATTTCAGAAAAAGTTCGAAATACAAGATTTAAAATTTTCTGAATGATAGTATTTGAGTTAGAGTGAAGGATCCGATATGCGATTTTTAGCACGATTCCTATACCTCCCTTACCAAGGGTAGCGGGAGGTAAAAATGATGAATTTTAGCGTTTGTTACACATTCCAAAATGCCGGGCCCCCTGGCGGGAGGTCATGTGCTAGCCACATCAGGTTTTTACCACGGTAAAGGACTCCATTGTCTGAAATTATTTTATAAAATTGTTTCAAATATTTTGAGACATATTAAATGAGCTATGTAATTTTTAATAATGCTAGGGGATGAAAAAATAGTTACCTTTATGTTTCCAAGACATTAAGCAATTAAGGCTGTATTTTAAATTTTAACTGTTATATATTTAAACGGACCTACCCCTTTTTAAAATCAAATCTTTTTAAAGCCAGTCAGGTATAACAAATTTATTATACATTACCCTAATTACAGTAGGGTTAAAGGATGACTACATACTTTTAAATTTGATCTTCAAGTAAAGTGTCATTTCCGGTTATCTGATTTACACCATATAGGTACCGTATGTCTGTCTTAAAGGTGTACATAGGAGATTAACATGGGAAATCAGTTTTTTACAATTTCTTGCTCGCCTAATTATTTTAAACAAAAATGCGTCAAATAAAAGTTATAGGGCATAAAATTCTGCATCTAAGTCAATAAATATAATTGCCTTTACATGCTTTGTAACGACAGAAATTTATTATGAAAATGTTGAAAATTACGTTGAAAATATCGACAGCCATGGAATTGAACAAAAAATAAATAAATGCTTGACGTTTTATCTGTCACAACGTAAGTTAACTTATTTGACGTTTCTGACAATTTGATAAATCAAGTATTTATTTATTTTTTGTTCAATTCCATGGCTGTCGATATTTTCAACGTAATTTTTGACATTTTCATATTTAATTTCTATCGTTACAAAGCATGTAAAGGTAAATCTGTTTATTGATTTAGATGCAGAATTTTATGCCCTAAAACTTTTATTTGACGCATTTTTGCTTAAAATAGACACCTTATAAAATTAATAAATATTTGATACCAGCTCATTTTTTAAATAATCTTTTACAAAATCTGTATCAAGCTTCAGAAAATTTTTAAACTTGGTGCACATATGTAGAAAAGTCCGTAGAATCAAAATATGTATAGTATATAAATGTCCAATCCCTAATTTGGGGTTTATGAACCCGAAAAGACAAATAAATCCCTTATAAAATTAATAAATATTTGATACCAGCTCATTTTTCAAATAATGTTTTACAAAAACTGTATCAAGCTTTAGAAAATTTTGAAATTTGGTGCACATATGTAAAAAAGTCCGTAGAATCAAAATATATATGGTACATAAATGACCAGCCCCTAATTTGAGGTTTATGAACCCGAAAAGACAAATAAATCCCTTATAAAATTAATAAATATTTGATACCAGCTCATTTTTCAAATAATCTTTTACAAAAACTGTATCAAGCTTTAGAAAATTTTGGAATTTGGTGCACATATGTAAAAAAGTCCGTAGAATCCAAATATGTATGGTACATAAATGTCCAACCCCTAATTTGGGGTTTATGAACCCGAAAAGACAAATAAATCCCTTATAAAATTAATAAATATTTGATACCAGCTCATTTTTCAAATAATGTTTTACAAAAACTATATCAAGCTTTAGAAAATTTTGAAATTTGGTGCACATATGTAAAAAAGTCCGTAGAATCAAAATATATATGGTACATAAATGACCAACCCCTAATTTGGGGTTTATGAACCCAAAAAGACAAATAAATCCCTTATAAAATTAATAAATATTTGATACCAGCTCATTTTTCGAATAATCTTTTAGCTTCAAGTAAAGTGCCATTTTCGGGTGATTTACACCAACATATAATGGCTTCTTTCCATATTAGTACCGTGTATATGTCAAAGGCGTACATAGGAGATTGACATGGGAAATCAGTTTTTTACAATTTCTGGCTCGCCTAATTATTTTAAGCAAAAACGCGTCAAATAAAAGTTATAGGGCATAAAATTCTGCATCTAAATCAATAAATAGAATTGCCTTTACATGCTTTGTAACGACAGAAATTTATTATGAAAATGTTGAAAATTACGTTAAAAATATCGACAGCCATGGAATTGAACAAAAAATAAATAAATGCTTGACGTTTTATCTGTCACAACGTAAGTTAACTTATTTGAAGTTTCTGACAATTTGATAAAACGTCAAGCATTTATTTATTTTTTGTTCAATTCCATGGCTGTCGATATTTTCAACGTAATTTTCGACATTTTCATATTTAATTTCTATCGTTACAAAGCATGTAAAGGTAAATCTGTTTATTGATTTAGATGCAGAATTTTATGCCCTAAAACTTTTATTTGACGCATTTTTGCTTAAAATAATTAGGCGAGCGGGAAATTGCAAAAAACTGATTTCCCATATTAATCTCCTACATACACCTTTAAGACAGACAAGGTTTCAAATTTTTTTGAATGATAGTATTTAAGTTAGAGCGAAGAATCCATACACACAGATATCATCGCGAAAATATTAAAATCGGATTCTAGGGACCTTAAAAAGTGGTCCCTATACCTCTCTTATCAAAGGTTTATTATTTTTATAAAATGATTTGTACTGAAGCCGCCCCTGTCTCAACCCATGTCAAGGGTGACCCCTTCCGAAGTTTTCCGAACACAGCCGAAGTTAGCCGAAGGGCTAGTGGCAACATACGGACCCAGTCATTCATATAATCGCTGATTAATTGTATGAATGCAAATGGCAGGGTGCTGGGTTCGAATCCAAGGAGGGGTGCTGTTTGCCGACAAGATTAAAGGGCTGGGGATAACAAGAGATAAACGCTATCTCGATGTTTAATTGTTTTTAAAACAAAAATCAGTTTCATTTGAAGTTAGATCAAAAAAATATATTTTTGATGTATATGTTGTGTTTTCTAGCCAGCACATGACCTCCCGTCAATTCCATGTTTGAAATAGCAATGAACTTTAAGTAAAGTATCACTTCCGGTTGATCGTTTGTAAACAAAATCTAATTTGTTGTTCCAATAAATAAAAAAGTCTGTAATACCAAATTTTGGATTATATTTTAATATGTTTTTCCTCGAAAATCTGTTAAGAGCTCCAAATTAAGTACCACTTCCGGTTTATCATATAGGTATAGTCAAAATCTAATGTTGTTTCAAATTATACACGTGTTTTAAATACCAAATTTGAGAAGTTTTGGATCATGTTTTAATATATTTTTCAAGAAAATCTGTTTATAGATTCCTGTAAAGTAGTACTTCCGGTTTATCAGTTTTAGAAAACATCTAATATGTCGTTCTCGTTAATATAAAAGTCTTAAATACCAAATTTGAAAAGTTTTGGATTGTATCAATTTATTTTTCACGAAAATCTGTTCAGAGCTTCAAATAAAGTATCACTTCCGGTTTATCAATTGTATTCAAAATCTAGTATGTTGTTACCCTTCATATAAAAGTCGTAAATATTAAATTTGACAAGTTTTGGAGTATATCATAATATATTTTTCACGAGAATCTGTTCAGAGCTTCAAGTAAAGTATCACTTCTGGTTGATTAATTTTAGCCAAAATTTAATATGTTGTTTTCCATGATATAAAAGTCTTAAATACTAAAATTGAAAAGTTTTGGATTATATTTCAATATAGTTTTTCATTAAAAACTGTTATGGGCTTCAAGTAAAGTATCACTTCCGGTTATCCAATTTTATCCAAAATCTAATCAACTCGTTATATGAATGCAGGAAGCTTAAATACGGAAAATAGATATATTTGGAAGTTTGTTATAAGAGTTATCGTGGACGAAAAAATCGTCACACACACAGACATCATTGTAAAAATAGTAAAAACGTGTTGTGGGACCCTAATTCGTGCTTATTTACTGAAAACTCACCAACGAATTTGGCACGATTACATTACCTCCCTTACCTACGGTATGACGGGAGGTAAAAAATAATTAAATTCAACTCCAAAGTGTTTTACATTGTTCTGTTTTTTATGGAACACCCCGTATAATAAAAAGATTTCATGAAAATTCTTTTAGAAATTTAATTAATTCTGACGGATGGCGTTATATTTTCCGGCGTTCAGCTTTTCAAATTCAATTATCTTAAAAATAAAATTTTTCCCTCGAGAACAAATTCTTAAGATCTTAGTCACCCTTGAATATAATCAGGGAATGTAAAGGGAAGTATATAATATGATTAAATTTTTCTTAGAATAACCAGGATCATTTTTTTAAATATTTTATTTAACTCTCTCATTTATACAAGCAAATATAGCACCCTTATTTTTTCTTTTATAACCTGAATCCCAAAAAACTACCCCATAAAAATAAAAATTACTTAATATGTACATATATTTAGTTTTTATTATATTTCTAATAAAAGCTTTTATATTTTTATAGGCGTTACTGCTTTTTTGAGTTATTATATTTTTTTCTTTTGGTAATACATCATTTAATGTGTCCACCTCATTTTATGTTAAATAGGGCAATAATAATAATAATAATATTGAATATGTGCACATATCTAAAAAGGTCCTAAAGTTTTGAGAAAATTTTTAGATATTGATAACTTTTTACCTTCCGTCACCTTTAGGTAAGGAAGGTATTGTCTTTGGTCAAAAAATTCGGTGGTGAGTTTTTGATGAATAAGCACGTTTCAGGGTCCCTAGAATACGATTTTACTATTTTTACGATGATGTCTGTATGTGTGTGTGTGTGTGTGTGTGTGTGTGTGTGTGTGTGTGTGTGTGTGTGTGTGTGTGTATGTATGTATGTGTGTGTGTGTGTGTGTAACAAAATTTTCGTCTACGATAACTGCTATACTACAATTCTAAAAATTATAATTCTTTCGTATTTCTCTTCGTTACATCCATGTGAAGAGCTGATTAGATTTTGGTTAGAATTGGACAACCGGAAGTACGCTCATTTGAAGATTTTAACAGTTTTTCTTGAAAAAACTATGTTAAATATCATTTTTTCACATTTAATGTTATTATAAATATTAAAGAATATTTTATTCTCTACTCGATTTGACTGCATTTTATACTTAATATTAAATGGATATAGAGTTAAAAAATTATAAAGAAATTAAATTTAATAAAGTAGCCATAGCTATGAAAACAGCTACTATATTAAGAAAAATTTTATTGAAAGATGTCAGTGTCAAGTGAAATTGACATAGTGTGTGTCTTATAATTTTACTGGAAATATAGGATCTTTTGCTATAAATTTTCTGTATGGAATTTGCATAAAATACATGCAACTGCCGGAAGGTAAAGTACAAGAAATATACTATTTAGCAAGGAACTTTCTGTATGAAATTTGTGCGAAATACATAGAACTGACGGAAGGTAATGTGCTGGCCACATCAGATTTTTTAAAATTCTTTTAGTTTTTAAACTAATTATTACAACATTTAATAATAGCTATAACAATTAATATTTAACATTTAAATTATTGATAATGGACCATTATCTTCAATGGCCCTTAATTTTCTTCTGACTTACGTGTTTTTAGGGTGTTTTGCAGTAACTTCTATAGTTCAAATCGGCACTCTAGCTGCGTTGGCGAGTGCACCACGGAGTGCCTCCAAAAGCTTGTATTCACTAAAAATCAGTGTATTTTGTCTTATTGTAGCCTAAATAACCAAGTGCTATCGAAACTACGGGTAGAATATGTTTCCAAAGTCTACATACAAAATCGTCGTTTCAGACCATGAAACGTTCAAATCTGATGTAAAAACTGTTTCTCAAAACATGTCTCCAAATCACTTGAAAACGCGTTTTCTAAGCGAATTACGTGTTTTTAAAGTGTTTTGCAGTAACTTCTATAGTTTAAATCGGCACTCTAGCTGCGTTGGCGAGTGCACCACGGAGTGCCTCCAAAAGCTTGTATTCACTAAAAATCAGTGTATTTTGTCTTATTGTAGCCTAAATAACCAAGTGCTATCGAAACTACGGGTAGAATATGTTTCCAAAGTCTACATACAAAATCGTCATTTCAGACCGTGAAACGTTCAAATCTGATGTAAAAACTGTTTCTCAAAACATGTCTCCAAATCACTTGAAAACGCGTTTTCTAAGCGAATTACGTGTTTTTAAAGTTTTTTGCAGTAACTTCTATAGTTGAAATCGGCACTCTAGCTGCGCTGGCGAGTGCACTACGGAATACCTCCAAAAGTTGTACTTTGTCATATTATATCCTAAACAACAAAATTCCATCGAAAGTACCTGTAGAATATGTTTACAAATGCTACACACAAATCGTTCGTTTCATACCGTGAATCGCTCAAATATGATGTCCTCTGGACAACATCTACTCGCAGATCGATTTCTCTAATCTTTTGGTAAATACGACGTCGTAATTGTTCTTCATTTGCAGTTTCCCATCCCTTGTCGTACAGTTTTCTGGTCAATATTGACCAAGTTATTGGTCGAGTTTGAGGTATATTTGGAGAATTGTCCAATTTCGGAACAAAGTCTACGTTATTTTCGTTAATGGCATGAAGTTAGATCAGGCCAAAACATTATATCATCATTGGCGTGATGTGTATTTAAAAATTGAAGCAATTTAGATAGGCATCTTTGAATATAAAGTTGTGCAGTTAAGGCTTCTCTTCGAACACGACTAATGTACGGCTGCGATATATCCGGCTTTAGAAATGGCACACCATACTCAAATTTAGATTTACCTTTGAACTTGACATTGTCTGGTGTGTTTTCCATGTCATTAGCATAAAAACCATCGTTTTCTTTCATCTCTGAATGGGACAGAGTAAAATATTTCTCGTCATCCATTACAATAAGTTTATTGAGAAAATGAATGCGCCTTAACGCACGACAACATCTAGGGTATATTTTGGTGCCTTTCTTCTTTTTCGAAACACCACGTCATTTCGGGAAAGTATTCTAAAAACAGTCGAATCTTCTGGCTACAGTTCGTTGTGACACTCCAACTTTGTCTTTAACGGCTGCAATTAATCTTTGTTCTCTCATGTGTCTCAAAATTTTTGGTCGGCCCCTTTTGGCAAATTAACACAGGGTATATCTTATTGTCCGATAAATTGTTGCCACAGAGATATTGTGCTCGCGATAAAGTGCAACAATATCACACTTAGGCATTCGCCCAACAAGATTGTAAATTCCTTTACCGGTTTCAGGATATTATTCCATTGTTTACACGTACAAAAGTAGGCTGGTAACTAAGTACTAACTGTATCTGTATGGTAATATTATTACCATACTGACTTGTCAACAACGGTCTACAAAATTAAAATAAAATAAAATGAAAATATAATGCTTTTCATTAATACATACAGATAACGTTAGCCTATCGTTCTAAATACGGTCTACTTTATTCTAAAGTAATAAACATGTGGAACAAAGCACACAATTTGAATATTTGTCATATTGACATATGTCAAAATAATTGTTCTGTTAACCATAGCATTCTGAAAGTAGCATTAACGAGAGAATTTCAAAAAATCATATTTATTAATATAGTCTTAATTTTCTAAAACCGATAAACTATTGAACAAACCACGGATGTTATTAATCATAACAAGCCTTAGATGTCTTAAAATCCTCGCTCTACGAGCTCGGATTTCAAACTGACATCTGCGGCAGTTATGATATACATAACATTCCTAGGTATGTTAATAGCTATTACGAATATCTAGCTCATATGACATTTTGCTGCATCAAATCGAAAAAACTAAACTGTCAAAATGAAAACAAGTTAATTGTGATATTTTGTGTCCAGCGACAATGTGATTAAACGTTATTTTGTATAAATACAAATATGGGACTAAGTTTAAAACGTCAAAATTAATTTTATTGATTCAAATTGATTAGTTATGGTGAATAATAAAATTTACCATAGGCCATATTTCAAATGTATTAAATAAAGTTTAATATTTAATAAAAAAAAATGTTGTCACCCTATATTATAGAATAATAAATATATAATACATTGTATATAGGGTGTATAATAAGGGCTAAACGGTATATTATCTCTTTTCTAAAGGGTGTTCCATAATTTTAAAGGGGTGAACAAAATACAATAGCAGAAATTAATAAGCATGAAAGACCACGTGTCCAAATATTAGAGTTTATACCGTATCTAAAGTGTGAATAAATATTTTGGACAAAGATTTTTTAATAAATTAAATATAGTACGTCAGAAGCATTTCTACCAACATAAAGAACATAAATTTCCCTGAAATTTGACTCCTAAAGGGGCGAAAATTTCCTATATAATCGGCTAGTTGATTTACGATTTCTGCAGTCGCTTAATTCACAATAAAATATTACATAAATCTTCGCGAAAATCAATGAACAATATATTTTCCCCTGAAGTAACGTCAATAAGAAGATATTTCTCTATAAATTTAAACAGAATGCTTTAATTTTTATAACTCAAATTTTGAAAAAATCTGATGTGGCCAACACAATACCTCCCGCCATTTACAGCCCGAGTCACAAAAAAGATTAAGTTTTTTGGATTAGCGAATTTTACTCTAATTTTGACAGTTTATTTCTTAAAATATAGTCTAATCCAAGTAACTACTTTTTATTAAACCACTCAACAGGATTAAATCCCAATTACAGAGTGGGTTCACATTCACACACATCCATGCCTTAGTGGGATTTGAACCCAGAGCCCCAAGGGCACTCATGACATAAGGCGTTGCTCTATCCATTGAATCATCGGAGCTATAATAAAATGAAGATTTTAAATACCGGGATAGAATAGAATTCACTAATCCAAAAATGAGGATTAGCATAAACATTTTTGTGAATTTTATTAATCTAAATACATACCTACACATTTACTTACGCTGGAAACTGTATTGAATTCCTTTTTCTATTGTTCTATTTACTTTTTTCTTTTTAAAACGTTACTAATAATATTTTGAAATGATTAGGTCTTTGATAGTGACATTTATCTGTCAGTTACGTACATTTGAATATTTAAAGCGCAGACTCTGGGATTTAAATTATAGATAATTTTTTAAATTTATCCATAAAATATATAGAAAAAGTATTAATGCAAATCTATAGAAAATTTAATAATCTTTAATTTTTATAACATTAATCTCGAAAAAATAACATTTAAAGGTATTTTTCAAAGAAAAACTATTTTGGGCTTCTAGTAAAGTGCCATTGCCGGTTATCCGATTTTCACCAAAATCTAATGGGCTCTTTCCATTACAGAAAAATTTGAAATACAAGGTTTCAAAATTTTCTAAATGATAGTATCTGAGTTAGAATGGAGGATCCACACACACACATACACACAGACATCATCGTGAAAATGTTAAAATTGGATTCTAGGGACCTTAAAACGTGGTCATTTACCAAAATCTCGATATGCTTGTTTTAGCACGATCTCTATACCTCCCTTACCAAGGGTAGCGGGAGGTAAAAATAACATTTGAATGTATATTTCGAAGAAAAACTATTTTGAGCTTCAAGTAAAGTACTATTTCCGGTTATCTGATTTACAATAAAATCTAATGCCTTCTTCCTATATTAGAATAAGGAAGAAATACAAGGTTTCAAAATTTTCTGAATGATAGTATTTGAGTTAGAGTGGATGATACACACACGCACACACACACTCACACACACACACACACACACACACACACACACACACACACACATACACACACACACACACACACACACACACACACACACAAAATTGTATTTTCTAGTATGTCCTAAACTACTTTAATATTTATTTATTAATATAACAATTTTTTTCACAATACTTCGGTCACATCTCAATTTATTTAATATTCTTGGTATTCGAGCTTTTTCGTGCTTTGCCCCCACTACTTCGCGAGCTTTGGGGGCGTGGCTTAAAGCTCAGCCCCTAAATGTGCAATATAATATACATCAGGCACAGAAAGCTCGAGATTAATATCTTAAAACCATGGTGTTCAAAATAAGAACTTAGTATAGATTGTAAGACAATATTTATTCGATAATAATTTTGAGCAAAATGTTACGAATATCGGACACAGTTAATGATATAGAAATAACAAATTTACGCTCGAATTTTATCTTATAAGGGCAATTTATAAAAAAATATACCTAGCTATGAAAGAAAAATATTTTCTTTTGAAAGATAGCATACATTAACTTCTCCTCTGATTCAGATCTTCTTCCCCTAAGAATTTTTTCATATTTTTAAATAAAACTAAGTCACTAGGTGCTAAATCGGGGCTATAAGGTGGATGGCGTAGTTCTGTAAAACCACAGTCTCTGGTAATGTCTACAACTTTACGCGCTTTGTGAACATGCCCAAATCGTCGTGAAAAATTTTCTAAACACTAGTTTCAGATAAAGACAGTTCCTTGGCAATAACAGAAACCTTTAATGGTCGATCTGAAAGCACCAATTTTTGTTGTTTGTTGAATTTTCTGCAGATCGTGCTTTATACCAAAATTTTACTTTAATTTCAACAAATTTTAAGTATAAATAAATTATTTTCAGTTGATTTTATGTGTTTTGGATGCTGAAGGAGTTAATATTTTATCGAAACGAGAGAGACAGGGTAATAAAAAATCTGATGTGGCCAGCACATTACCTTCCGTCAGTTATATGAGGTATTTACGAAAATTCTATCGGTGAACTGTTACCGGTAAACACCTTTTTACCAAGTTATAGCTACCGGAATCGATATTTTAAGAACGCAAGTGGTAAACAGGGTAGATCCATAACCTAAGAAAAAATTTGAAAATTTAAAACACGTTACAAATTTGACGTAGTTAACAAACTGAGCAGAGTCCTACTTTGAACACATTTCCACTATTAACGCGCGCGCTTCGCTTTGCATCACTACCTTTTTACCTTCCGCCACCTTTAGGTAAGGAAGGTATTGTCTTTGGTCAAAAAATTCGGTAGTGAGTTTTTGACGAATAAGCACGTTTTAGGGTCCCTAGAATACGATTTTACTATTTTTACGATGATGTCTGTATGTGTGTGTGTGCGTGTGCGTGCGCGTGTGTGTGTGTGTGTGTGTGTGTGTGTGTGTGTAACAAAATTTTCGTCTGCGATAACTCTTATACTACAATTCTGAAAATTATAATTCTTTCGTATTTCTCTTCGTTACATCCATGTGAAGAGCTGATTAGATTTTGGTTAGAATTGAACAACCGGAAGTACCCTTATTTGAAGATTTTAACAGTTTTTCTTGAAAAAACTATGTTAAATATCATTTTTTCACATTTAATGTTATTATAAATATTAAAGAATATTTTATTCTCTATACGATTTGACTGCATTTTATACTTAATATTAAATGGATATAGAGTTAATAAATTATAAAGAAATTAAATTTCATGAAGTAGCCATAGCTATGAAAACAGCTACTATATTAAGAAAATTTTGATTGAAAGTTGTCAGTGTCAAGTGAAATTGACATAGTGTGTTTGTCATAATTTTACTGGAAATATAGGATCTTTTGATATAAATTGTATGGAATTTGCATAAAATATATGCAACTGCCGGAAGGTAAAGTACAAGAAATATAATCTTTAGCAATAAGGAACTTTCTGTATGAAATTTGTACAAAATACATAGAACTAACGGAAGGTAATATGCTGGCCACATCAGATTTTTTTGAGATTAGATTCTTCATGAATCCATAGATGGATCTGGTAGATATTGAACAATTTTCGAACACGGTAACTTTTACCACTCGTGTTTTAGAACACAGTCGGTAGATGCGGTATCTACCGGTAGAATTTTCGTAAATGCGTATGTATTTCCTATAAAATTCATACAGAAAGTTTCTTGCAAAAGATTCTAAATTTCTTGTATGTACATTACCTTTCGACAGTTGTATGTATTTTATACAAATTCCATACAGAAAGTTTCGAGCAAAATGATCCTATATTTCGAGTAAAATTATAACACAAATATACTACGAATATGTCAATTGACACTGACATCTGTCAATTAGATAATTTATGAAATTTCTTTATAATTTTATAACTCTATATCCATTTAATATGAAGTATAAAATGCAGTTAAATCATATAGAGAATACAATGTTCTTTAATATTTATAATAACATTAAATGTGAAAAAATGATATTTAACATCATGTTTCAAGAAAAACTGTTAAATCTTCAAATGAGGGTACTTCCGGTTGACCAATTATAACCAAAATCTAATCAGCTCTTCATATGGATGCAACGAAGAGGAATACGAAAGAATTATAATTTTTGGAATTGTAGTAACCTGGTTCAAATCTCATTAAACTTAACCTAAACCTTATTGCGAACACAGCTATTTTTTGTTGTATTATATATGCATTATAATACCGTTCATTTATTTTCTACAGCTTTTTAAGCGCTCCGAAAGTTCAAAGCTTGTCTGGTCTGCTGGAATACACGATAAGTTGAGCTTAAAGCTTCATACATACAGCTCAGAGCTTTCAAATCTGCCACGAACAGAAATTGCTGTTTTTTATTTATTATTTTAATAAAAGAGAATTTCAGATACACTAACAATCATAATAAATACAAAACCGTGTTATATGAATATGTTTTATGGACTTACCTCTTACAACATGAAGTTCTGGACTTCCTTTCTTCTCTGATTTTCCCTGATTGGTCCATTTTTCAGACCAACAAAATCTGAAAATAAAAAAATACAATTTAATAACATTTTTGCTGAAATGAATTCCATGAATCGTCTGATTTTTGATGTGAGTGTACTGTGGAAAACAATTGCATTATCTTGCAGATAATTCGTTGCTTGGGGCACAAACAAAACACAATCGAGCGATGAGAAGCGATTCGAGCTTGTTCCGCCAGCAATTGTTTTGTGACGTATGCTGTACTACGCTTTATGTACAAATAAAATGATAAGAAATATTAATTAATTTTCACAGAATTTCAAACGAAATTGAGAAGAGAATTGTAGATAATTATCTATGAAATTTGTCTATGGTCTGCCATACACAGTGCACGAATCCTTAGATATCCAAATTTTTTTTTATTTTCAAGCATTTCACTAATTTTTTATATATTTTTACCTTCCGTCACCTTTAGGTAAGGAAGGTATTGTCTTTGGTCAAAAAATTCGATTATCAGCACGTTTTAGAGTCCCTAGAATACGATTTTACTATTTTTACGATGTATCACTGGATGCAAAGACTTCTCGTGAATCTGTAGTACCAAATTAGAAAAGTTTTCGACTGTATCAATTTATTTTTCACGAAAATCTGTTCAGAGCTTCAAATAAAGTATCACTTCTGGTTTATCAATTATATCCAAAATCTAATATGTTATTCCCCTTCATATAAAAGTCGTAAATACTAAATTTGACAAGTTTTGGAGTATATCATAATATATTTTTCACGAGAATCTGTTCAGAGCTTTAAGTAAAGTATCACATCTGGTTGTTTAATTTTAGCCAAAATCTAATATGTTGTTTCCCATGATATAAAAGTCTTAAATACTAAAATTGAAAAGTTTTGGATGATATTTTAATATAGTTTTTCATTAAAAACTGTTATGGGCTTCAAGTAAAGTATCACTTCCATTTATCCAATTTTACCCAAAATCTAATCAACTCGTTATATGAATGCAGGAAGCTTAAATACGGAAAATAGATATATTTGGAAGTTTGTTATAAGAGTTATCGTGGACGAAAAAAATCGTCACACACACAGACATTATCGTAAATATAGTAAAAACGTGTTGTGGGGACTCTAATTCGTGCTTATTTACTGAAAACTCGCCATCGAATTTTTGGCACGATTACATTACCTCCCTTACCTACGGTTGATACACCGGAAGTACTACATTACAGGAAACTATAAACAGATTTTCTTGAAAAAATATATTAAAACATGATCCAAAACTTCTCAAATTTGGTATTTAAAACACGTGTATAATTTGAAACAACGTTAGATTTTGATTATACTTATATGATAAACCGGAAGTGGTACTTAATTTGGAGCTCTTAACAGATTTTCGAGGAAAAACATAATAAAATATAATCAAAAATTTGGTATTACAGACTTTTTTATTTATTGGAACAACAAATTAGATTTTGGATTAGGAATTGACGGGAGGTCATGTGTTGGCCACAACAGATTTTTAAACTTTGATACAGTTTTTACCTCTCGCTAAGAGAGGTATTGTATTCATGCTAAAAATCGCATATTCAGATTTTAATGAATAAGCACGTTTTAAGGTCCCTAGAATCCGATTATAACATTTTTACGATGATGTCCGTATGTGTGTGTGTGGATGTGTGTGTCTGTGGATGTTGGATTCACCATAACTCAAATACTATAAGACTTTAGACATTTTTAACTACGGATTCCTCAATCTAACAATAATGGGAAGAGTCGAGTCAGTTTTGGTAACAATTGGACAACCGGAAGTAGTAGTTACAAGAAAAAAATCATTTAAATATTATTTATCGAAAATTTATGTAAATACTTATATTAAAGAACGTTAAATTCTCTATTCGATAAATATAAATTCATTATTATATCTTCTATAGATTTAGAGATAAAGAAATGCATATAAAATAATTTGATGTAAAAATTCTTAGATCAAACTACTTCAAGGCAAGAAATTCAAATGTTTGTAATTCACACATAAATGTCACTGTCAAAAATATTTATATGCCACTGTCAAAAATATTTGTACATATCATTATGAAGATTATGAAAATAAATAAAAAGTCAACAACGCAAAAGAATATACCTAAAAAAGAATATAAAAGGAATTTGCGAAAAAATGACGAATAAAACAAAAAGAAAAGGAAAGTAGAAAAAAAATCAGGATATTGAAATATTATTTATCGAAAATTTATGTAAATACTTATATTAAAGAACGTTAAATTCTCTATTCGATAAATATAAATTCATTATTATATCTTCTATAGATTTAGAGATAAAGAAATGCATATAAAATAATTTGATGTAAAAATTCTTAGATCAAACTACTTCAAGGCAAGAAATTCAAATGTTTGTAATTCACACATAAATGTCACTGTCAAAAATATTTATATGCCACTGTCAAAAATATTTGTACATATCATTATGAAGATTATGAAAATAAATAAAAAGGCAACAACGCAAAAGAATATACCTAAAAAAGAATATAAAAGGAATTTGCGAAAAAATGACGAATAAAAGAAAAAGAAAAGGAAAGTAGAAAAAAAATCAGGATATTGAAATATTATTTATCGAAAATTTATGTAAATACTTATATTAAAGAACGTTAAATTCTTTATTCGATAAATATAAATTCATTAATATATCTTCTATAGATTTAGAGATAAAGAAATGCATATAAAATAATTTGATGTAAAAATTCTTAGATCAAACTACTTCAAGGCAAGAAATTCAAATGTTTGTAATTCACACATAAATGTCACTGTCAAAAATATTTATATGCCACTGTCAAAAATATTTGTACATATTATGAAGATTATGAAAATAAATAAAAAGTCAACAACGCAAAAGAATATACCTAAAAAAGAATATAAAAGGAATTTGCGAAAAAATGACGAATAAAAGAAAAAGAAAAGGAACGTAGAAAAAAAATCAGGATATTGAAATATTATTTATCGAAAATTTATGTAAATACTTATATTAAAGAACGTTAAATTCTCTATTCGATAAATATAAATTCATTATTATATCTTCTATAGATTTAGAGATAAAGAAAGGCATATAAAATAATTTGATGTAAAAATTCTCAAATCAAACTACTTCAAGGCAAGAAATTCAAATGTTTGTAATTGACACATAAATGTCACTGTCAAAAATATTTATATGCCACTGTCAAAAATATTTGTACATATTATGAAGATTATGAAAATAAATAAAAAGTCAACAACGCAAAAGAATATACCTAAAAAAGAATATAAAAGGAATTTGCGAAAAAATGACGAATAAAAGAAAAAGAAAAGGAACGTAGAAAAAAAATCAGGATATTGAAATATTATTTATCGAAAATTTATGTAAATACTTATATTAAAGAACGTTAAATTCTCTATTCGATAAATATAAATTCATTATTATATCTTCTATAGATTTAGAGATAAAGAAAGGCATATAAAATAATTTGATGTAAAAATTCTCAAATCAAACTACTTCAAGGCAAGAAATTCAAATGTTTGTAATTGACACATAAATGTCACTGTCAAAAATATTTGTATGCCACTGTCAAAAATATTTGTACATTATTATGAAGATTATGAAAATAAAAAAAAAGTCAACAACGCAAAAGAATATACCTAAAAAAGAATATAAAAGGAATTTGCGAAAATGACGAATAAAAGAAAAAGAAAAGGAAAGTAGAAAAAAAATTCAGGATATTGAATATAAAGAAAATGTATGTATTGTACATAATGTATATTAAAATAATTATGTATTTGTATTTAAAAATATTTTTCGTTTTATGCGTACAACCAGATAAAATATCTGGCGAGAGGTTATGTGCTGGCCACATCAGATTTTTAATATAACTAACCTCGCTCAAATGTGGTGATGTTTTTCTTTATCATTTCTGGTACATTTTTTGTCTGCTTTAACGCCTCTTAACAGTTTCGCGCCATATACTTAAATATAAGGGTGTAACTGCCCTTAGGCCATGTCATTTACAGAAGAACTGCAACAGACACGCTGGCAATGAGGGTTTAGGGGATGAAATTTGTCTAAAGGGGACCGGTAATCAGATAAAACAGATTTGTAAATATATCAAATGCTAAAGACGGGTTAAGGGACAATTAGTATAATATAATACTTAATACAAGCCCAGACTTTTGTCAAAATATGAGCGAGATAAAACACAACTTTGGTCAGAAATCTGTATGACAGTTTTACCGTTAAAAGAAAAAATGTCATCAAATAATTGATACATATTTGATACCCATAAAATGATTGATATTTGTATAGATCATTTGTCATACGATCAATAATAGATCAATGACAGTACAGGGGCTTTTGTGACATATGATTTTCGATAATTGATGATTATTTTTTATTGTATATCGTATGAATTTAATTTAAACATTCCCAGAAAATTTCAAGTCTATTTTATACAATTTTATAGAGGATGCGATCCGAATCGTGCTCACAGCTGGTCCGATTTGAATGAGCGGTTGAAAGGCGTTAACGATTTGGATCGTTCGTAAGCAATCTTACTTCTTGCTTGTCATTTGTGAGTTCAAATTTCATTAGTTTCCTCTGAACAAACCTTTATTACGTTAAAACTTCAATGAGGTGTTGCAAAAAATTAACATATCTTTTTTCTTCTGAAATTCGAATAAGTACGTTCTACAGAGTTATTAAAGACGATTTTCTGTTCAAATTTCTGTATATATTAAGCACAGTAGCAGTTTAAAAATATACTTTTTGAATTCGCGCTAAATTACACTAACTGTGGCGTCACACATACATTAGCCAATGACAAAACTGGAAAGATAATGAAAAAAAAAAAAACAAACAAATGTATCATACATCAACGTCAATGATTGCTTTAATGTTAGTGCTGATATATGTTAGAGACTTTTAGGTAGATTCCAAATTTGTAACGTACAAGTTGCTAGCTTTAACCGTTTAGAAGCTACAGGCAAAAATACAGAAAATGAGCTAAACAAAAATTCATCGTTTATAATAAAAATTATTCAAAAATAAGTGTACGTTTAACTGCCTATAACTTTTGGAACAGTCTGTATATAAATGTTAGTGCTGATGTATATTATAGAGAATTTCACGTAGATTCCAAATTTGCAACGTACAAGTTGCTAGCTTTAACCGTTTGGAAGCTACAGGCAAAAATACAGAAAATGAGCTAAACAAAAAATCATCTGCCTATAACTTTTGGAACAGCCTGTATATAAATATTATTGCTGATGTATATTATAGAGAATTTCACGTAGATTGCAAATTTGCAACGTACAAGTTATCTTTTACCCTTTAGAAGCTACAGGCAAAAATACAGAAAATGAGCTAAACAAAAATTCATAGTTTATAATAAAAATTATTCTAAAATAAGTGTACGTGCCTGTAACTTTTTGATAAGACTATATATAAATATTGTAATAATTGTACTTTGTATAGTTAGAAAAAGTCAAAAACAGGATCGAGTGGTGTAAATTTATGTAGTAAAAATTTGGCGGATGAGCTTCCAAGCAAGTGGCATACATTGTAACAGATGACGAATCTTGGGTATACAGTTACGACCCTGAAACTAAACAGCAGTCTAGTGTTTGGGAAGGTGAAGACCTACCCACAAAAGTAATTCGTGGCAGAAGCGTCAATAAGAAAATGATTGCCGTTTTTTTCCACCGAAGTGGTCCTGTTGCTCTTTTTCCGCTTGAAGATCGCAGAACTGTTCATTCTGAATGGTACTGCGAAGTGGCTTTACCACAGATGTTTGCAAAATTACAAACAGGTCGCCAAAGGACGCATCCAAATTTGACGGAGGAGCTTCCAAGCAAGTGGCATACATTGTAACAGATGACAAATCTTGGGTATACAGTTACGACCCTGAAACTATACAGCAGTCTAGTGTTTGGGAAGATGAAGACTTGTCCACAAAAGTAATTCGTGGCAGAAGCGTCAATAAGAAAATGATTGCTGTTTTTTCCACCGAAGTGATCCTGTTGCTGTTATTCCACTTGAAGATCGCAGAACTGTTAATTCTGAATGGTACTGCGAAGTGGCTATACCACAGATGTTTGCAAAATTACAAACAGGTCGCCAAAGGACGCATCCAAATTTGACGGAGGAGCTTCCAAGCAAGTGGCATACATTGTAACAGATGACGAATCTTGGGTATACAGTTACGACCCTGAAACTAAACAGCAGTCTAGTGTTTGGGAAGATGAAGACTTGCCCACAAAAGTAATTCGTGGCAGAAGCGTCAATAAGAAAATGATTGCTGTTTTTTCCACCGAAGTGGTCCTGTTGCTGTTATTCCACTTGAAGATCGCAGAACTATTAATTCTGAATGGTACTGCGAAGTGGCTTTACCACAGATGTTTGCAAAATTAAAAACAGGTCGCCAAAGGACACATCCAAATTTGACGGAGGAGCTTCCAAGCAAGTGGCATATATTGTAACAGATGACGAATCTTGGGTATACAGTTACGACCCTGAAATTAAACAGCAGTCTAGTGTTTGGAAAGATGAAGACTTGCCCACAAAAGTAATTCGTGGCAGAAGCGTCAACAAGAAAATGATTGCTGTTTTTTTCCACCGAAGTGGTCCTGTTGCTCTTATTCCACTTGAAGATCGCGGAACTGTTAATTCTGAATGGTACTGCGAAGTGGCTTTACCACAGATGTTTGCAAAATTACAAACAGGTCGCCAAAGGACGAATCCAAATTTGACGGAGGAGCTTCCAAGCAAGTGGCATACATTGTAACAGGTGACGAATCTTGGGTATACAGTTACGACCCTGAAACTAAACAGCAGTCTAGTGTTTGGAAAGATGAAGACTTGCCCACAAAAGTAATTCGTGGCAGAAGCGTCAATAAGAAAATGATTGCTGTTTTTTTCCACCGAAGTGGTCCTGTTGCTGTTATTCCACTTGAAGATCGCAGAACTGTTAATTCTGAATGGTACTGCGAAATGGCTTTACCACAGATGTTTGCAAAATTACAAACAGGTCGCCAAAGGACGCATCCAAATTTGACGGAGGAGCTTCCAAGCAAGTGGCATACATTGTAACAGGTGACGAATCTTGGGTATACAGTTACGACCCTGAAACTAAACAGCAGTCTAGTGTTTGGAAAGATGAAGACTTGCCCACAAAAGTAATTCGTGGCAGAAGCGTCAATAAGAAAATGATTGCTGTTTTTTTCCACCGAAGTGGTCCTGTTGCTGTTATTCCACTTGAAGATCGCAGAACTGTTAATTCTGAATGGTACTGCGAAATGGCTTTACCACAGATGTTTGCAAAATTACAAACAGGTCGCCAAAGGACGCATCCAAATTTGACGGAGGAGCTTCCAAGCAAGTGGCATACATTGTAACAGGTGACGAATCTTGGGTATACAGTTACGACCCTGAAACTAAACAGCAGTCTAGTGTTTGGAAAGATGAAGACTTGCCCACAAAAGTAATTCGTGGCAGAAGCGTCAATAAGAAAATGATTGCTGTTTTTTTCCACCGAAGTGGTCCTGTTGCTGTTATTCCACTTGAAGATCGCAGAACTGTTAATTCTGAATGGTACTGCGAAATGGCTTTACCACAGATGTTTGCAAAATTACAAACAGGTCGCCAAAGGACGCATCCAAATTTGACGGAGGAGCTTCCAAGCAAGTGGCATACATTGTAACAGGTGACGAATCTTGGGTATACAGTTACGACCCTGAAACTAAACAGCAGTCTAGTGTTTGGAAAGATGAAGACTTGCCCACAAAAGTAATTCGTGGCAGAAGCGTCAATAAGAAAATGATTGCTGTTTTTTTCCACCGAAGTGGTCCTGTTGCTGTTATTCCACTTGAAGATCGCAGAACTGTTAATTCTGAATGGTACTGCGAAATGGCTTTACCACAGATGTTTGCAAAATTACAAACAGGTCGCCAAAGGACGCATCCAAATTTGACGGAGGAGCTTCCAAGCAAGTGGCATACATTGTAACAGGTGACGAATCTTGGGTATACAGTTACGACCCTGAAACTAAACAGCAGTCTAGTGTTTGGAAAGATGAAGACTTGCCCACAAAAGTAATTCGTGGCAGAAGCGTCAATAAGAAAATGATTGCTGTTTTTTTCCACCGAAGTGGTCCTGTTGCTGTTATTCCACTTGAAGATCGCAGAACTGTTAATTCTGAATGGTACTGCGAAATGGCTTTACCACAGATGTTTGCAAAATTACAAACAGGTCGCCAAAGGACGCATCCAAATTTGACGGAGGAGCTTCCAAGCAAGTGGCATACATTGTAACAGGTGACGAATCTTGGGTATACAGTTACGACCCTGAAACTAAACAGCAGTCTAGTGTTTGGAAAGATGAAGACTTGCCCACAAAAGTAATTCGTGGCAGAAGCGTCAATAAGAAAATGATTGCTGTTTTTTTCCACCATAGTGGTCCTGTTGCTGTTATTCCACTTGAAGATCGCGGAACTGTTAATTCTGAATGGTACTGCGAAGTGGCTTTACCACAGATGTTTGCAAAATTACAAACAGGTTGCCAAAGGACGCATCCAAATTTGACGGAGGAGCTTCCAAGCAAGTGACATACATTGTAACAGATGACGAATCTTGGGTATACAGTTACGACCCTGAAACTAAACAGCAGTCTAGTGTTTGGGAAGATGAAGACTTGCCCACAAAAGTAATTCGTGACAGAAGCGTCAATAAGAAAATGATTGCTGTTTTTTCCACTGAAGTGGTCCTGTTGCTGTTAGTTTTTTTTTTAATATTTAAATTCAAAACTATAAAGTGAATATTGTTTTTCTTTATATATAGAAGGCTATGGATTTTCCCACATTTAACTGTTATTGTGTTGTGACGTTACAAAACATGAAGGCGAAAGAAATAAATGAAGTGCGAAATAAAAGAATAAAGATATATCTCGTGATACAACAGTCTTAGATGGAAGTAATCGATTTAATATGGCGTCGACCAGAGCCGTACTTGCAAACATTTCAGTAGGTAAAAATAATATCAGACAATTCTAAATTGTTTTGAGACAGCTTTGGTAGTTTTAAAGACTTTGGCCGCATATTATGTAATCCATTCACACTTCAGAATTTGGGGTCTCTAAATCCAAATCATAAAGCTATACATTGCAAGGTCCAAACTTTACGTTTATGATTTAGTTTGACGTCACAAACTTCACCAATGAGAACAAGTCTGAAATGATATAGATATATACACCCATCTTTATTTAGTATCCATTTGGTGGATTTGGCTTTTTACATAAATGCGAGAAGAACATGGAGACTGTCATAACTTAATTGCTGAAATAAAACCAATAATGCCAAGCGAATGATAGTTTCACGGCGCACAGGTGTCTTGTTAAGTACTGCTCTACCGATATTTTAATCTTGTTTTTGAAGCACTTGCATAGATGTCTGTACATATCAAAACTAATTTTCAGGTAATTTAAACTTACTTAAACCTAAACAAAAACCGTAAACCTAATTTTCATTTGTGAATGCACCTTAAGTCAGTCCGAAATGATTCATTATTATTACTGAAAGGAAGAAATGACTGGCGATATAAGACATTTCATTGAACTCCAAATAAATTTCCCTGAATGCGGGCCTGTAGTTCTGCGTTTGAGGGCAGGAAATTTCTCTCCCGCTGTGCAGAAGGCGCTTGCTTCGAGCAGGAATTATAACACCCTAAAATAAGGGGGACAATCAGACATTTACTCAATATTGGATGAAATTTATATAGTGTGTCTTTGATTTAAAGAGTGTTAATATCACAATTGAACTTATAGCAGGGATGAAATATTATTTTTGACGTTGTTGTTTTTCCTTATTTCATCGAAGACCGTTGGCAAACAAATTGTTATATACCATTCAACATTAACAATTCTTCGATCCTCTAAAGGAATAGTTGCGACTTGTCCATTGGCGCCCATAGAGGGGGGGAAGGGGCAAGAGGGGGCACTTGCCCCCCTGGCTTTTCTCTAATTTGAAGAATTTTAAAAGCAAAGTTACCATTTTTAATTGTTTTGCCACGGCTACTTATGTCGCATCCTAATGTCCTTAGATCGCCCTGTTGTTTTCTTTCGTTCTGTTTCCTAACGTTCAAATCTTCATCATGAAGTTAGCGTATATAAGCTTCGCGCGCACACAATTTAAAAGATACATCCGCAGTACAAATTATAAATAAAAATATTACCAATACCATAGCTGAAGTTAATCGTGCTACTAGATTAGGAGCACAACAACTATCAAGTGCTACTGTTGAGAGCTATTTTATTGTTTCCCTTAAAATAATTTCTAAACATTCAGCACTTGTGGAACCCGTAACAAATATTTTGCAGGGTATTTCTGTTGATATGCTAGCTGTACAGAAACATATTAATCACTTATTGGATATATTTAATAAACATAGGAACTCTGATTTAGAAATAATTATTACTGAACTATTTAATAGCGCTGAAGAAGTTGCACAAAATTTTGATCTTGAATTAAAAATGCCGAGAGTCGCTAGTGGTGGAAGACAAATTCGCCGTGCAAACTGCGAAGCTAATTTCTATTTTAAAAAAGCAATATTTATAAATTACTTAGATTTCTTAATTAGTTCTTTAAATTCTCGGTTTTCGATATATAATAATGTTGCCTTTTTGCTCTATAATTTGCATCCGATTAATTTAAAACAAATAAACTATAATAATTTTACTAAACTAGCTCAAGAGATTCATTCATATTATAAAATTAACAATTTTTTTGAAAAAGCTTTAGCATGGCACGAATATTGGGTTTCAAATAAAGAAATGATTATTACTAAAGAAACTCCTGTAACAGAACTTTTACAACATTGTACATTTTACCCAGCAATCTCCAAAGCTTTAGAAATTTTAATTTGTCTTCCTCCAACTACATGCACTGTGGAAAGATCTTTTAGCACTCTAAGAAGAGTGAAAACATGGATTAGATCTACTATTAGCCAAGATCGGCTAGACGGTTTATGTATGATGAGCCTCCATCGCGATAAGCGAAAATAAACAAAAATATATAGACGAAGTTCTAAATGAATTTGCCAAAGATGCAAGGAATTTAAAATTAGCATTTTCGGAAAAAGAATAAGTAGGTAATATTGTTTATTCACAATCAGTTGGTAATATAACGATTTCTGACTTTTAAAAAGTTGGGAAGTTAGTTATTGTTAACCTTCGCGCCTTGGTCAGCTATCTTCGCCCTCGACAGTAATGAAAGACTTTCCACCTCGGCTAGTAATGTACTATTACTGTACTGTAATTTTTTTCCATAAATATTTATGTTGTTTTATATTTTTAAGAATATTGTAATATAATATTCTTGACTTTGCCCCCCCCCCCCCCCCCCCCTGAACAACATTGTATGGGCGCCCATGGTCACATACCGATCTTCTTTAATCATGTTGCGCACAGCTTCGATGTTTGTCGGAATGACAACCGAATTTGGTCGACTATAATAATTTTGTCTGGAAATAGTAACCATAGTAACAGTATCTTAGTGAAACTCACGGCATTGAGTCTTCAATCTGTACTATAATCACTGTCCGACCACTATACCGTACTCGGTTCCATAGCAGGCAGTTGGGATATAACGCTAAAAAGTAGCGTTTGTGAAAATTTTATTAAATCGTTTTGAAAGACAGCTGTCAAGCGCACCACTGCTACATTATTCAAATACTGTGTGTTTTAAATTGGTACCACCCCTATCAGTGTCTCTGTCTCTCTTTTGCAACCCCTATATAGCGTCATCTCTCTCCAACCACCGACAAAATAAAGATAGAATATTTTCCGCGATTTATAGAATTGAAAAAGTTTTAAAATATACCAGATTTTATTGAGTTAATAATTGACATAAAGACTTTTAAAATATTATAATTATAACAACAAAATTTAATCCCTAAATATAAAAAATCTGGTGTGTCCAACACAATACCTCCCGCCATTTACAGCCCGAGTCACAAAAAAATTAAGTTTTTTGGATTAGCGAATTTTACTCTAATTTTGACAGTTTATTTCTTAAAATAGTCTAATCTAATCCAAGTAATTACCTTTTTTTAAACCCCTCAACAGGATTAAATCCCAAGTACAGAGTGGGTTCACATTCACACACATCCATGCCTTAGTAGGATTCGAACCCAGAGCCCCAAAGGCACTCATAACATGAAGCGTTGCTCTAACCATTGAGCCACCGGAAGTATAATAAAATGAAGATTAACTTTTAAATACCGGGATAGAATAGAATTCACTAATCCAAAAATGAGGATTAGCTTAAATATTTTTGTGAATCTTTAATTTTTATTAATCTAAATACACGTACCTACCTACATATTTACTTATGCTGGAAACTGTATTGAGTTTCTTTTCTATTGTTCTATTTACTTTTTCCTTTTAAAAACGTTACTAATATTATTTTGAAATGATTAGTTCTTTGCTAGTGACATTTATCTGTCAGTTACATACATTTGAATAACTGCATTTTGTTTGTTTAAAATGTAGGCTCTGGGATTTAAATTATAGATAATTTTCTAAATTTATCCATAAAATATATAGAAAATCTATAGAAAATTTAAGAATCTTTAATTTTTTAAATAATATTAATCTTGAAAACATAACATTTAATTTATTGAGCTTCTAGTAAAGTGCATTTCCGGTTATCTGATTTTCACCAAAATCTAATGGGCTTTTTCCAATACAGACACACACATACGCACAGACATGATCGTGAAAATGTTAAAAATGGATTCTAGGGACCTTAAAACGTGGTCATTTACCAAAATCTCGATATGCGATTTTTAGCACGATCCCTATACCTCCCTTACCAAGGGTAGCGGGAGGTAAAAATCTGATGTGGCCAGCACATGACCTCCCGCCAATTCTAAAGTACCACTTCCGGTATATCAATTTTAGCAAAAATCTAATATGTCGTTCCCATTAATATAAAAAACCTAAATACCAAATTTGAAACGTTTATATTTTTCACGAAAATCTGTTCAGAGCTTCAAGTATCATTTCTGGGTTTATCAATTTTAGCCAAAATTATGTTGTTCCCCTTGATATAAAAGTCTTAAATACTGAAATTGAAAAGTTTTGGATTTTAATATAGTTTTTCATTAAAAACTGTTATGGCCTGTTTGGTCGCGAAGTTGGGGAACTGGGCGCCAAATATTGACCCCTGTGGTGCACTCTCCACGCCAGCAATAAGTGCCCGTGAGGGGATGCCTGGTAAACACCCGCACGGTACAAATATGGCATCATCATTACCGAAATCTGTATACAAAGCAGATTGGCACACCCAGCAATGGGTATAGTATCTCTTCCGGTTGTCCAATATTACCCAAAATCTAATCAACTCTCTATATATTCTCGCTATCGATTTTTTTAACCTTACCTATGACGAGAGGTAAAAAGAATTGTAATATATTTTATAAACAGCTTTTTGGTCCCTTCAAAATAAAGATATTTTTTGTTATACCTACTTTAGAATTCTATGAGCCGTGTAAAGATATCTTTAGGGCTTAGGATATTTTTGTAGACCACCCAAGAAAACTATTGTTACATTTTTTCAGTTATAAATTAATTTAAAGAATTAAAATAGTTTTAGTCTATCCAGAATATGTTTCAATTCTCATTGCCATACATAACAATCGAACATCGCCCCGTATGAAACATTTGAGGGTGACAATAAACAGTTGCCTGCAGGCAAAAAGTCAGGCGATTGTCACTTTTTCTGGCACGTAAACAGTTGAAAGCAATTTGTCATCTACCCTTAAAATCTGTCATGTAACAAACGTGTGCCCTATTATTGAATATAATACAATTGGCCCTTTTAAAGTGTAGAAATACAATATCAATGTTTCTGAATTAGTCGTTTGTGGACTAATAACTACCTATAATAGTTATAATATCAATATATTTATATTTATTGCAGTCGAGTGGTTCACAATGATATTTCCCAATAGTTAAACTTGTATTAGTGTCCTCGGATAAAAATCTGATGTGACCAACACATGACCTCCCGTCAATGTTTGAAATAGCAATAAAATTTAAGTAAAGTATCACTTCCGGTTGATCGTTCGTAAACAAAATCTAATTTGTTCCAATAAATAGAAAAGTCTGTAATACCAAATTTTGGATTATATTTTATTATGTTTTTCCTCGAAAATCTGTTAAGAGCTCCAAATTAAGTACCACTTCCGGTTTATCATATAGGTATAGTCAAAATCTAATATTGTTTCAAATTATACACGTGTTTTAAATACCAAATTTGAGAAGTTTGGATCATGTTTTAATATATTTTTTCAAGAAAATCTGTTTATATAGCTTCCTGTAAAGTAGTACTTTCGGTTTATCAATTTTAAAAAATATCTAATATGTCGTTCTCATTAATATAAAAGTCTTAAATACCAAATTTGAAAAGTTTTGGATTATATCAATTTATTTTGCACGAAAATCTGTTCAGAGCTTCAAATAAAGTATCACTTCCGGTTTATCAATTGTATCCAAAATCTAATATGTTGTTCCCCTTCATATAAAAGTCGTAAATACTAAATTTGACAAGTTTTGGAGTATACCATAATAAATTTTTCACGAGAATCTGTTCAGAGCTTCAAGTAAAGTATCACTTCTAGTTGATTAATTTTAGCCAAAATCTAATATGTTGTTTCCCATGATATAAAAGTCTTAAACACTAAAATTGAAAAGTTTTGGATATTTTAATATTTTCATTAAAAACTGTTATGGGCTTCAAGTAAAGTATCACTTCCATTTATCTAATTTTACCCAAAATCTAATCAATTCGTTATATGAATGCAGGAAGCTTAAATACGGGAAATAGATACATTTGGAAGTTTGTTATAAGAGTTATCGTGGACGAAAAAATCGTCACACACACACTCATCATCGAATTTTTGGCACGATTACATTACCTCCCTTACCTACGGTATGACGAGAGGTAAAAACATAGAGATTTGTTCCAACAAAAGGTCAGAACCGTTTAGAACATTACTGAGTTTGCGCAAAGCCATTTTACCGTTCCGACAAGACGAATTTAAAATTTAGAATTTATAGTACAGTGTTCCAAGAATAAGTTTGACGTGTTATCCCTGCCTTATTTTGTTTTTGTTATTAATGAAATTAGCAATGAAAGAAGACAGCGTTTTTTCCAAGTTGTCAGAATTTTCTGGCGAAAAAAATCATAGAGAATTCTTGGATGATGTTATGGAAATAAAGTTGATAGTGCCTCAATACAGTTATCAAGTTTCGTACAATTCAAAATCAATTTGCAAGCATCAAATACAAAAGTAATTATACGAATGAATTTCTGTTTGTTCTGTTTCATTTATACGAAATTCTTTATTTTTCAGTACAAAGATATTTCAATTACACTTTAATTTTTTTGTGTTGGACTTCAGTTTATATGAATTCATGCAGAAAATATTTCATTAAATGCTTCAATCGTTTTGTTTCAGAAGGAAAATTACTACCCAAATATATTTAATGTTTGAAATATCAGTTTTTTTAAAAAAAAAGCTTTTTAATCAAGATATCTGTATCATGAACGTAAGTTCATTTATTATTTCAGATATTGTTTTATAGCTTACTAATTCAAATGATTCTTATACATATTTTTGTAAATATGCAAATGTAAACAATGTATCTTATAGCCCTTAACATTTGAATACAAACAATTGAATACACTCAAATATGATGCTCAATTGTTCAATTGACTATACTGTTTACGTACAGCAACCAGTGGTTCTCAAACAATCCTAAAATGTATTTATATTATATAACAAAAGCCCATCTAAGATGACCTCAAAAGGTAAACAAAAAATCTGATGTGGCCAACACAATACCTCCCGCCATTTACAGCCCGAGTCACAAAAAAAGATTAAGTTTTTTTGGATTAGCGAATTTTACTCTAATTTTGACAGTTTATTTCTTAAAATATAGTCTAATCTGCTTTTTTTAAACCCCTCAACAGGATTAAATCCCAATTACAGAGTGGGTTCACATTCACACACATCCATGCCTTAGTGGGATTCGAACCCAGAACCCCGAGGGCCCTCATGACATGAGGCGTTGCTCTAACCATTGAGCCACCGGAGCTATAATAAAATGAAGATTAAAATTTAAATACCGTAATAGAATAGAATTCACTAATCCAAAAATGAGGATTAGCTTAAATATTTTTGTGAATCGTTAATTTTTATTAATCTAAATACATAGGTACCTACATATTTACTTATGGTGGAAACTGTATTGAATTCCTTTTTTATTGTTCTATTTACTTTTTCCTTTTTAAAACGTTACTAATATTGGAAAATTGGGAAATGATCGGACACGCAGTCTAATGTAAATAATTTATTTCCTGGCCTACGTTTCGACTGTTACTATAGTCTTCCTCAGGGCTAGAAATGGTCAATGATTATAACCTATTCTAGCCTTGTGAAAGACTGTAGTAACAGTCGACGTAGGCCAGGAAATAAATTATTTACATTAGACTGCGTGTCCGATCATTTCCCAATTTTCCATTCTGCTACCAGTCGATCATCGTACTCCACAGTTATTAATATTATTTTGAAATGATTAGTTCTTTGATAGTGACATTTATCTGTCAGTTACATACATTTGAATAACCAAGGAGTTTTGTTTGTTTAAAGCGTAGACTCTGGGATTTATATTATAGATAATTTTATAAATTTATCCATAAAATATATAGAAAAAGCATTAATGCAAATCTATAGAAAAGTTAATAATCTTTAATTATTACCTATAATAACATTAATCTCGAAAAAATAACATTTAAAGGTATTTTTCGAAGAAAAACTATTTTGAGTTAGTTGTAAAGTGCCATTTCCGGTTATCCGATTTTCACCAAAATCTAATGGTCTCTTTCCAATACAGAAATACAAGGTTTCAAAGTTTTCTCAATGATAGTATTTGAGTTAGAGTTGAGGATTCACACATATACACACAGACATCGTGAAAATGTTAAAATTGGATTCTAGGGACCTTAAAACGTGGTCATTTACCAAAATCTCAATATGCGATTTTTAGAACGATCCCTATACCTCCCTTACCAAGGGTAGCGGGAGGTAAAAATAAAATATATAAATTTTGCGCCACCCACAAATTATGGATTTTCTAAAGCTACAAATCGGTTTCAGTTATGTAAAATTTAATAAAAAAACAATGAAGGGCTCCATTCAATATTTGCGCTTCTGTTTGGGAGCCACTGGTCCGCTATATCATTCATATGTATGTCTATGTTGAATCGAATACTAATGTATGCAAATAGAATTTTTAAATACAGGCTTGTATAAATATTATTTTAAGCCAAATACTGGACATCTTCATGGACACCCCTGGTACCTATAGGGGTTCATGTTGGTACCCACAAATATGTACATACACACATACATCACACAGTCAATTTCAGGGCTGTACAAATATTGACAAAAATTTTAATTTGAATTTAATTGACGAATTCAAAAAAGTCATGCATTTATGCATAGGGCTGTAACTTTTTATACATAATAGTTCGGCCAGTTGACGGAAGAACCACTCAGCTGTTAATAATAATTTTGTGTCCATATATAATTTAAAGATTGCAGAATTTAATGCCACAAAGTACAAGTCGATAACTCTAATAGATTTTTGATGCAAACTGTACTTCTCATCTTGTATGCTTTTGTGAAGGAATGTACTTCTTGCAATAATCTTTAAGAAGTGGTGGGGGAGGTCTACGTCATCTGTTATCGACATTTCCCCTTAAATTGTACTCTCCTCTTTACAAATGTATTAAGTATAAAATATATAATATTTATAAAACATTTTAATGATGTGTAAAAGTAATAATGATTTATATATTGTAATATATGTGTTCTTAAAATAATTGAACATCAATTTTGTTTGGAGGCGTGGCCTAAAACAACCCTTTTCATTGGCGGAGGGTTCGCGATGTTGTATTGTTTTCAACGGTTGCTTGATTTTTATAAAACATTTATTTGAAATTCAAAATGTTATGTTACATGTTATAATTTTATAATAAAAATATAAAAATCGATTAAATACATACAAACATACATACATACATACATACATACATACATACATACATACATACATACATACATACATACATACATAAAATCACGCATTTCCCACTTCGTGGGTTAGCACAAACCCGAAAGAATAACAATAACATCATCCAAAAAAAATCAGTCTCTCTTTCAACAACATTCTTACTAACCTGACATCATAGGTACAACATATATTCCTCACTCTCAACATATTAAAGTGACCGAATTACGGTAGCGAAATACCGCAACCGGACCACAATAATAGTTACGAAACAATCATCCTTCGCCACACATTCCTGTCTAAGCACACTTCTTTCGCCTCGGCCACATTCATAATCGCATTCATACACGCTCTTCTTCTCTTCCCACTCGGAAACTTTCTCTCTTTTAGTACCTTATCAATCACATCCATCCACTTACACACTGGACGGCCACGCAATCGAACACCCTCAATTTCACCAAGATATATACGCTTTACAAGACGTTCACGCTTCATTCTCTCCACATGACCAAACCATCTCAACTGGCTCATTCCTCTTAACAACATTCTTCCTAACCATACATTCTTCATACACCAAATTATTCCTGACGCGATCCCGTCTTACATATCCACATACACCACGTAAATACCTCATTTTTAGATAAATACAAACAATTCGGCCATTTTCAATTCCAACATACGAGATCTGTTAGAAAAGTATTCGACCTTTGACCTGCCCGCCATTGTTGGAAGCATTCCGAAAAAACCTCTTTCGGAATGGAGTTTACTTCGGATGTCGTTACAACCATAATGTCCTCTCTTGAATTCGGCGAACAGCCAGAAGTCGCAGGGGGCCATATCAGGAGTGTAAGGATCCTGTTGAGAGCACTACACGCTACCTAACTCAAATGCTGCTTGCCAGAAACAGACGCTATCGACAGGCGGGAAAAATTCATTCATGCGCACGAAAGTTTTCGCAAAAAAATAAGGCCTTGTATTATAAAATCTAGATAAATGGTTGGGAATTTTTACAAAATTCTTTGAGTTATTCGGTTACTTTAAATACGCTTTACTTTTGGAATAATGAAAAGCAACTTTGTAAAAATCTATAGTGCGTACAGTAAAATCTATTTTACAAGACATTATGGGACACAACACCCACAGGAAAATATGCAGGGCTTTAGGTTTACAATGCCTAATAGAATTAATGCTGGTATTACTAATAAAGCCGATATAAAACAATTATAAATGGCGGAATACTTGAATAATATATTTTATCGGTTTCAGGATATTATTACATTGTTTATATGTACAAAAGTATGCTGTTTACTAAGTAATAACTGTATCTGTATTGTAATATTATTACCATACTGACTTGTCAACAACGCTCTGCAAAATGAAAATATAATGCTTTTCATTAATACATACAGATAACTTTAGCCTATCGTTCTAAATACGGTCTACTTTATTCTAAAGTAATAAACATGTAGAACAAAGCACATAATTTGAATATTTGTCATATTGACATATGTCAAAATAATTGTTCTGTTAACCACAGCAATCTGAAAGTAGCATTAATGAGAAAATTTCAAAAAATGGTATTTATCAATAATGTTTTAATTTTCTGAAACCGATAAACTATTGAACAAACCACGGATGTTATTAATCATAACAAGCCTTAGATGTCTTAAAATCCTCGCTCTACGAGCTCGGATTTCAAACCGACATCTTCGGCAGTTATGATATATATAACCTTCCTAGGAATGTTAATAGCTATAATTTTTGTAAGTTTAAAATCTATATTTTATTTTATTGTTGAAAATTTTATTTTCCATGGCCTACATGTTGTGGTATTATGTAAAATAAATAACGATTCTGTTAATATGGGGCTCCATTTTTAAACATTTGAAGATCGGAAAAAATGGGCGGTCTTTTCAGAACAAAAGAAAGCAATTAAAATGCGCCAATGAAATTTCAGAACTATGAAACGCCCATAAAATACAAGTAAGAATAAAAGTAAAAAACATGTTACAAAATTTGTAGAATTATTGATTAAATGTCTTAAATTTTTTTACAAAATATAATATGATTTATTAACGATTATGTTTTCGAAACTAAATAAGTTTAAAATATAGATTTTAAACTAACAAAAAATATATATATTATTCAAGTATCATCGTTTTTATTTGTAACACCAGATTTAATTCTATTAACCATTGAATCCCTAAGCCCTGCATATTATCCTGTAAGTATTGTCTTATATGTCTTGCAAGGTACTGTTTTAAATTAGCAAAAAGAATTTTGAAGAAATTTCTCACCATTTATGTAGATTTGATTATTATTTTAGTTTGTAATATATTACATAATATACTAGTACACATAAGGGCTGTTTTCTGCATCAACTCTTGCAAAAATGCTCCACCCCTTAGAGTAGTGGTGGGGGTAAAACCTCCCCACAAGTCGGAACAGGCATTCCATTCACGGCTATCTACGATATCGCACAGAAATATAAGAAACAATTATTTAAAAATTAAAATTATTAGTTTTTTTAAATAATTTAAGTGTTATGTGCGCGGTAGTTTTTTTAAGGGTGCTTTCTCTTATTCAGTGTTGAATTATTAGTGAATAAATATTATAGTGACTGAGGCAGTGTTTAAAATTATAAATAATAGTGAATTAAAATGAATTTTTTTAAAAAAATTGTGAATATATAAAAATTTAAAAATATGTTAAATTTGGTAATGGTCTCAATAAATTAATGAACGTAAATTATATAAAACAAATTCATATTGTCATAAACTTAGTGAAAACGCATGAAAAAAATGATTAAATTACTAAAAATATAAAAAATATTAATTTATAAATTTTTATTAAGTTCGCCATTTTTTTATTTTCTAAACAAATAAAAATATTTAAAATAAAATTTATATCCAACATACTTTCTTTGTCATCGATTCAAATTTTTATTAAAATCAGTCAAATAATTAAATAAATAAATAAAAAAACTCGGATTGAAAATTTAAAAAATGTAACATATTATTGTAATTGAAATAAAAGAAAATTAATACAAAATCATTCAATTCTTAACAATTTAAAAAAAAAAACAGAAATAAAAGACGATCGTTCATGACGTATATGAGCACCCATTCATTTGTTAACAATTGAATAGCGTTCAAAGTGTTTTTCAATTGTTCAATGGTGTTAAATGCAATTGTTTTTTAATTAATTGGTCCAGGGGGAATCGATGTTCAATTATTTTTAAGCGAAATACAGGGTGACCAAAACAAAAAAATAACTTCAGACAGTAATTTAAAAATAAAACATTTTTTGAAAAATGTAATGAAAATTAATTATAAAATTTAAACCTAGTGAATAAATGATATTAAAAATGTATCCTAATATAATACATACTCAAAATTTCCAAAATGATACTATGATAAAAATTAATAACAGTTCGTCACCATTCTTAATGGAAAATCTGCTTTCAAAATTCCCGCCCACTGGAAAATCAACCCCGGAACCTCCCGAACTGGACCGAACCCAACCCGAAGCAGATGCGAACTCAGCCGATGGTGCCCGAACGCAAGCCGAAGTCGACCGATTGTCCCCAAATCATAAAAATGAAGTTTTTTTTGGTTTTGGGTGTTTAAAAAACCGAATATGCTCTAATTGTGGACATTTGGATTGTAATTTATTACAGTGCAGAGTGGTACAAAGTAGTAGTGAGATAAAGGAACAGAAACCAGTGCTGAAATTTAGTGTTAGTGCAATTTTAGGTACCGAAAACCAACGAAAAGAAACTAATGGTGAGTGTTTTATTATATATTAAGTCGTATGGCGAAATTGGCGGGAGGTACAACGTTGATAATATGAAAATCGTAATCCACAAGGTTTCTTTAGTATATATACTAATTTTTATCTAAAACTATTTAGCGGTTTTGGAATAATTAAATAAAATATAAAATACCGCACAACAAAAAAATCTTTAAAATTTTGAAAAACTAAATCGAGTTTGGGGTGACGTATGGCAAAATTGGTGGGAGGTGCAACGTTGATAATATGACACTCGTAATCCGCAAGGTTTTTTTAATACATATACCAATTTTTATCCAAAACCATTAAGTGGTTTTGGAATAAATAAATAAAATATAAAATATTGCACAACAAAAAAAAATCTTTAAAATTTTGAAAAACTAATACGTAATGTTGTTTAAATTTCTTTCATAAATCGTTATTTGGTTAAATATTTGTAACATAACTCTTTAAGAGTTCATCCTAGGTAAAAAATGCAAAAATTTATAGACTTATAGAATTTTGGTACGGGCAATTGTTTTCGAGAAAATGGCCAAAAACCTAAGTATCATTTCTAAAACTTTTGATATTATGTTATTCAGTATATTTTCTTGGACTCCGTAAAAAAGCTTTTGTTACAGTTTCTTTGAGGTAAATTCGTAAATTGTTTAAAAATAATATTTTGCGGTTTCAAAATAATACATTGTATAAATATAAGTCTTTAAAATAACAGGAGTGTCCGTGTACAATAAAAAAATTGTCTTTCACACAATAGAGAACATAAAATTAAAGCTTATTTTTTGACACCCTGTATAAACATTCTATTATATGTATCTTATACTCTAAAGCCCTTTGTACCTATACAATACATACAATAGATTACAAAAATAAAAAAAGGTCTTAATCCGACCCTAGTACCACAATGAATTTACAGTTTAGTATTAAGGTGTTTCATAATAGAAATTTATGTCTCAAACTGTAAACAAATGTTGGTATGATGCTCTTTTTGAATTACAAATGTTATTTTTATATAAACCTCGGTTTAAATGGGCGTAAAACATTGAATACAACCCTGGTAAGCTTAATTTTGATTGATGTTGAAAACCACATAACGTTTTTTTATCTGTCGCTGTTTTATTTTAAGAACGTTTTAAAATTTTTAGTAAAGTTGTTTGAGTTTTCTTTGAGTTCCAGCTTAAAATTATTTGACTTGATATATTATAACATACAATATATTTAATACATTTCAATTTGTTATCTCCATTGGGTCATATGGGGGATCCCCACGTTACCGTTTATAATCATTGACCATTTCTAGCCCTGAGGAAGACTGTAGTACAGTCGAAACGTAGGCCAGGAAATAAATTATTTATATTAGACTGCGTGTCCGATCATTTCCCAATTTTCCATTCTGCTACCAGTCGATCATCGTACTCCACATTTCTTGGCGGTGTTTCTCCTTTTCGCCTCCATTCCATCGACTCCCTTTTGGATAAAGGATCATAGTAGAGAACCATAGTTTCATGTGACAATTGTCTTCAACACCTCCGTTGGGTTTACATCATATCAAAAAGTTTTGAGCACATTCAACACGACGTTGGTGCTGAACTACTGAGAGATGTTTGGAGACCTTGCACTAACTTTATTCATGCCTAAATGATCGTGGATAATTCGACGAATGCTTGTATCAGAAAGCCCCGTCATTTGAGATATTTCTTTCACACTAGATTTTCAATAAGGGCAATATTGTTGTCCGTCACTACGTCCGCCGTCCTTTCTGTTCTGACGTCATCTTCCAAGGATTTTTCGCCTCCATTCCATCGACTCCTTTTTGGATAAAGGATCATAGTAGAGAACCATAGTTTCATCTCCTGTGACAATTGTCTTCAACACCTCCGTTGGGTTTACATCACATAGCTTCAAAAAGTTTGGAGCACATTCAACACGACTGCTGAGAGATGTTTGGGGACCTTGCACTAACTTTATTCATGCCTAAATGATCGTGGATGATTCGACGAATGCTCGTATCAGAAAGCCCCGTCATTTGAGATATTTCACACTAGATTTTCAATAAGGGCAATATTGTCGTCCGTCACCACGTCCGCCGTCCTTTCTGTTCTGACGTCATCTTCCAAGGATTTTTCGCCTCCATTCCATCGACTCCTTTTTGGATAAAGGATCATAGTAGAGAACCATAGTTTCATCTCCTGTGACAATTGTCTTCAACACCTCCGTTGGGTTTACATCACATAGCTTCAAAAAGTTTTGAGCACATTCAACACGACTGCTGAGAGATGTTTGGGGGCCTTGCACTAACTTTATTCATGCCTAAATGATCGTGGATGATTCGACGAATGCTTGTATCAGAAAGCCCCGTCGCTTGAGATATTTCTTTCACCTTCAAGCGTCGGTCGCCTAATACTAGATTTTCAATAAGGGCAATATTGTCGTCCGTCATACGTCCGCCTTCCTGTTCTGACGTCATCTTCCAAGGATTCCTGCCCAAATCGAAACCGTTTCGACAAATCTTTTACCACAGAATAAGACGGTGAATTTTTCCCATAAACTCCATCCAGTCGATCTTTGATACATTGAGAAGAAAGGCCTTCTCGGGTAATGAATTTAATAGTTAGTTTACCACGTCTTATTTCCCAAATATTTTGTCGCAATTTATGCAGAAGTGCTGCATAATATGCCCCATTGACTGTCGTCGTGTTACGTTCTTTAAAGTCTATAAGAAGAATGCCATCACTTTTTTTGTCGACTGGCAGATCCTAAACTTTCTTGGCGATGTTTCTCCTTTTCGCCTCCATTCCATCGACTCCCTTTTGGATAAAGGATCATAGTAGAGAACCATAGTTTCATCTCCTGTGACAATTGTCTTCAACACCTCCGTTGGGTTTACATCACATAGCTTCAAAAAGTTTTGAGCACATTCAACACGACTGTTGAGAGATGTTTGGAGACCTTGCACTAACTTTATTCATGCCTAAATGATCGTGGATGATTCGACGAATGCTTGTATCAGAAAGCCCCGTCGTTTGAGATATTTCTTTCACCTTCAAGCGTCGGTCGCCTAATACTAGATTTACAATAAGGGCAATATTGTCGTCCGTCACACGTCAGCCTTCCTGTTCTGACGTCATCTTCCAAGGATTCCTGCCCAAATCGAAACCGTTTCGACAAATCTTTTACCACAGAATAAGACGGCGAA